>VXBC01002534.1:151783-181493 GCA_013399945.1 Ploceus nigricollis | reverse complement strand
TGCTGCCCGCCGGCCCCGGGTGCCCCGCGGCGGTGCCCGGGGGTGGCCGGTGCCAGCAGGGGGGTCTGTGGTGGCAGCACCACCTGTGCCCGGCCCAGCATCCTCAGTGCCGGCGGGCTCCTGCTCAGGGGTGCTGCGGGGGGCCCGGCGGGACAGGGGGCTCCGCTGTCGGGACCATGGCGCTCCAGACGGGGAGTGTGAGATGGCCTGAGGATTTAGTGCAGTACAACAGGGGAGCTGATCCCGGCGGTGCCTCGCGTCCCCTCACGCCTGCCCGGGTTCGCGGGTGTCCCGCGAGCGCCGCTCTCTGCTCCTCCATCCTCCCGTGTCAGGTCCGGCCGTGCGCGCCCGGGAGCTCCGCCGGCTCCTGCGGGGCGGGAGGCGAAGCGCCCCGGCAAAGCCCCGAGGGACGGCGGGCTGCCCGGTCACTGCAGCAGGCTGTGGCCATCCAGGAGCTCGGGTGTGGGGCAGAGCCGCGCAGGCTGCTGTCCCCAGGGAGGCAGGGCAGGACTCAGTGCCATCGTTCTCTTGGCTCTTCAGGACTTGGTCCCGTGCTGTCCTTAGGGACTGTTTATGAATCGAGATGGTTCTGTTTACGGGCTCTTATGGTGCTCATTCAAGGCTGTACGTAGCAGGCAGAAATGTCTCCTCTGTCGTTGTTTCCCTCTCCTGAAGGGACACGTGCACTGTGTAAAACTTTTGTGTTTGTCATTAATACATGTTTTTATAGTCAGGCCTTCCCAGGTGAGGAATATACAACTTGATACTGGTGCTTTGTGCTGAGGACAGTGCTTATGTGGTGTGTGCTTCTCCCTGAGTGATTCTGTGCTGGAGTCTCTTCCTCTCACTTGCTGTGTTGTTGCTGGAGGGTGTGTGAGCTGTGTGAGAGAGGTGAAAGTCAGCTTTGAGAGGTGGCACAGCATGCTGGGAGCTGCCTGAATGGAGGCCGAGGAGTGATGTCTGAAATTGTGCATCTCTGAGATGTCAGGTGCTTGTGCTTCCAGTGGGGTGCTTGGTGTTTTGAGGAATAAGATTTTAGTTCCTGCCTGTAGGAAAGAAGCACCGGTGCCAGTTCCTGATGGTGGATGGTAGTGTTCCTCTTTGCCTTTGTAACTCTCTGTCCCAGCTATTAATGCCAAACCTTCCGTGAAATATAATGAACCTCCCTTGGCTGAGTATGAGCATGAAGGCAAGGGTAGAAACCTCCAACTCTTGGGTTATAATGTGAGTGCTTTTGACACACACAGGGATGTAAGGCAGAAGTGGAGTCTTACCAGAAACTATTATCTGAAAATTCCTGAATGACCATAATCACATAGTGGTGTGTAGCCTTAAGGGATCTGTGTGTGTGGCTTTCCCTCTCCTGTTTGTGTCCACAGAAGCCTTCAAGATTTGACTATGTGAATTCAAAAAAATTCACAGGCAGAGACTGCTTTGTGCTACTCCATCTCTTTCTTGATACTTGGTGTCATACACACACCAGGATGTTCCAGCAGGCTTGACCACAATTCTTGAAGTGCCTAAATGCTTGGGTTTAAATTTCTGGGGAGATAGGGTGTTTGGTTCAGATAATTCTTTTGTTCAGATCACAGAAAACACAGCACTGCCTCACCCATATTGCAATAAATCTGGGACAATCATTCAGCAAAGAGTGGGTTTGTGGTGATTTCCTCCGTGTGAAAAGGAAAGAGAGGAAAGACATTTCAGTGTAGCTAACGTTGCCTCTTGTAATGCCTTGCTTTTGGAAAAAGGAAGTAAGGACTTTAGAGTTTCTGTATGTCTTGATCATTATTATTTCACAAGCTAAAAATCAAGAAAGAGGTAAGAATGTGCATTTCACCGTTCCCTTTGGTGGCCAGATGTAAAGCCAGTGATGTCTCCAAAGAGCAGCTTCCCGTGGAGTCAGCTGAGAGAGCAGAGCTGACGTTCACAGCTGGTAAGACGGGGAGGAAGTGAGTGGGCTTGGCGTGCTCAGCCCCTGTCCATGGGCACCCACGCTGTCATGGGTGGAAGGGAGTGACTCCAGGCCAGTGACCCCCAGGAGGGTTCATCTTGCTGCAGATAGCATAGCTTTGCCCTGCTTCTCCTTGTGAGAAGGTTCCGAGGTGCAGAGGATGTTGTGACAGTACCAGTGGACACGTGTGACAGTCCTTTTTGTAGAACAAGGGGAGCTGTTGTCTTGCAGACCAGTTGGGCTTTAGGAAGGGCAGAAGGAATGGGGAGAGTCTAGACAGGAAACACTTACAGCATAGGTCTGGATTTCAGCAAGGGGTGTAAGAATTTTCTAGGAAATATTTCTGTGGAAGAGCTCCGTAACCTGATCAACATCCAACATCCCCAGTGAAATACCAAAAGAAACTTCATGAACTGCTCTGGCCAGGTTTAATGTTATACAAATATTCCAGGTGAGCAATACATACAGAGGAATTTGCTTCTCTTGCCATGATAATTGGTCATCTCTTCCTGCCTTCTAAAAGGCACCAGCACAGCAGGAGACCCAGCAGGTCTGAAGACTGAGAGCAGGGGAGGGAGAGATGGAAAGAAAAGTCCCAAGGAGTGGTGCCTGTAGAAGAACAGCTTGCCAGATGTTCCCAGGTGTTTCGAAGATGAAGCACCACTGAGGCTCTCTTTAGTGTTTGAGGTATGGGAGGAGCTGGAACTGCTGGCTCCACAGAAAACATTCCTACATTTAGAAGAAGACTTGTTATTTCTGTGTTTTGTATAATCCTCTAAACATTTTTAAGTGGACTTGGATAATATTTGCATAGTGAAAGTGAAGGAGGTTTTTGCTTGCAGTAGTCCAAAGAGTAAATCCTACTTCAGCTGTGACCTTAGTGCAGAAGTCAAGTGCACCAAAAAAATGCTTTTCCTGGTGTGTCATTGCCTGGAGAAATCCACCAGCAGTGGTTCTGTTGTTTTGAAGGACATATGTAAGTAAGCCAGGTCATGGAAGTTTCTCCTCAGACGCTGCTTGGCAAACTCCTGTATGATTCTGAAAATAGGATATGGAGAGTGCAGACTGAGCTGGCAGCTGGTACCTCCCAGTCAGATGGGATTCAGGCTCCATAAAGACTGGGATAGCAATCCCAGTGATCTGAGCACGAGAGAAGTATCTGTCAGAAATAAGTGGCTTTGAAAGGATGGTGCAAAGTGTTCTGCTGAGGTGGAAATAATTTCTGTACAAGTATGAGAGGGTGAAAAATGGGGAGCCAGGAGCATGTTGGCAGGAAAGGAAATGAGTGTGCGGTTAAATGACAAGTGAATCAGATGTGTGCTGTCTGTTTTGAGTTTAACCTGTGGAGATCCATAAACACACACAGCACGTGTGCCTTGGGATGTGTGAGGCCTCACTGGGCTGTTGTGTCCTGTTGTGGGGCTGTTTTGGAATAAGTGTATCTGACTGGAGAGTGGAGCCAGAACAGCCTGATATGAACAGGCAGAGGTGTAAGGAAAGACTGAATATTGATGCTCCTTAGTTCCAGGAAAGGAGAGGCAAGTATGACAGCACACTGGAAATCTGAAGATGTGGAGCTAGAGAGAAGGGGGTGAATGGTTGCCCTCCTCAGGGGCTCAGAGGTGCAGCTTGAAGCACAAGGAGCTGATTGCTGGGGATCGGGGATGCTCGGTGGAGATGCTCCATGTGGAACTGGTCCTGCCCAGCCCTGGTGGGCTGCATGCCTGTGTAATGCTTTTGGCACTTCTGGTGAGCAATCCCCTGCCAAAGTGTGGAATGACTCGTGCAGCTGACCTCAGCTATTAATTGTAATCAATTGATGATAACCACCGTTAATGACTTTTGGTATTAGCAGCTGACCTGCTCACATGCTGATGAGCTTGTTTTTATGAAATTAGCTTGTTTTGTGGTGTAACAGGCCACAGTCTGAACTTTCCTCTTTTTAATTTTTTTTCTTCTGTTGCAGAGTGTATCTTTGACCTTCCGCTGCTGGGCTTGGGAAGGAGTCACAGCTCGGGAAGGATGATAATTGAGGGGAAGTGTGGGTGGATGTAGCTGTGTGCTGTGATTCTGTGACTGACCCAATGACCCATGGGCATGCCAAGGTCTAGCAAGACAGGGATGCAGTCTGACCTTTGCTGAATGCAGATCTTACCTGTCGGGCACCCCCAGAACACCTGAACACCCCCAGAGCTTCCCTCAGTGTCTGGAGAGTCGTTATGGCTCTGATGTGTTCCCGTGGTTTTCAAGCTCCCACATGCCGTGGAGCATGCATGGAATTCCTATGGTGGATTTGGGGTGGGGAAGATGAATCACGTCTTCCTAGTTGTCTCCAATGCTTGGTAATTAATGGCAGCCTTTAATGAGATAAGATGAGATAAACGTGGTCACGGATGCAGTTGTGTTCTCTGACTGGAAACAAAATCTCAGCCCGGAAATGGGTCATCAGCGTGTCCTGTCCTCAGCAGTCACGTGGTGCAGCTCCAGCAGCTGGCACAAAGCACCTGACCATTAGAAGTCCTGTAACTTGCTGAAAAATTTATTCCAAACTCTACCTGGCCTTTGTCGAAGGAAAATGTGGGAGCAGGGTTGGCTTTCTGCTCAGCTGCACTTGTCCCTGGGGTTGGATTTTTGTTGAACTACTCCGTGCCCTCTTGGAGGGTTGCTGGTGATGTGTGAAATGCTGCACAGGGCACTTGGCATGGAAACAGGTTATTTGGGAAGTGAGGGGCAGTGCCAGGGACATACCTGCTGGAGACTCCCACCCCCATCACCTCCCAAACTGGGGGTGTTGAAGGATGGGAAGGAGGGCAGAAAGTGGGGAGGGAACTGTCAGAGCATTCAGAGGCTTGAAAACTGGCCACTTTTAGCACTGTTGCTCGAAGAGGATCCTCTTCCCAGAAATCCCTCCCAGTTCTGCTTCATGTGATGATTCACTTACTTGTTTTCTGCGTCCAGGCTGCTCTTGGGCAAACGTGTCTTACTGCAAGCACTGCCAGGGCTGGCTTTGTCCTGCTGTTAGTGTGACCTGTGCCTCGAGAGCCTGCAGAGCCTGGCCCGAGGGTCCCCTCCCCTCTGCTGCGGGCGGGAAGGGCAGGGGGGAAGGAACAAGTGCAGAGCAGCCCTGCAGGAGCTCGGGCTGGGTACGAGTGTGTGGCTGGAAATG
The DNA here is from genome assembly GCA_013399945.1 of Ploceus nigricollis. NCBI lineage: Eukaryota > Metazoa > Chordata > Aves > Passeriformes > Ploceidae > Ploceus > Ploceus nigricollis. The sequence goes on along the minus strand of VXBC01002534.1, from coordinate 176,373 downwards.
ACAAATGGACTGAGTGATTGCTGCAGTGTGTGCTTTTGGTGGTTCATTCCAGGGAGGGAAGCAGCCCTTCCCTGCCTTGTTTTCGGGCCAGGGAGGTACTGACACTGTGTTCTGTAGCCAGCGAATGTCAGGGGCTGTTTTCAGGAATTTTATCTCTGCTTTTTTAATTCCTTTTGTCTACAAACACCACAGTAATGAAAGTTCTGCTGCAGTCTGTGCCCTGTGTGAGCTGGGGAGCAGTGGGGCTGTGCCTGTGCTCGGGTGACAGCAATGCTGTGTGGCAGAGCAGGACAGTGCAGTGCCTCTGAGGCCTCCTGCCTTGGCCACGTGTGCTGTGACAGGAGGGGAGCTGGCAGTGATCTCATGGCTTGTTCTTCGGGGACAGTGCTGGGAAGAGTGTGGAAGGGGACTTGCTTTTCCTGTGGGATGCCTTTTTGAGTGCTCACCCAAGGGGATGATGATGTGTGTCAGCTTGCCAGGGATGGGAAGAGGAGGGGAAGGCATCTGAAGGAGCCTGAGTGCCACTGCAGCCTGGTGCTTTTTGGGGAACCCCTGGCATTTAAAGCCTGCCCATCTTCCAAAGGATGGAGCAGGCCTCTCTTGGAGGCTTTGAGCTCACAGTGCTGTCCTGCAACTTAGAGAAGCAAAGGCCATTTGGAGATGGAGTGTGAGTTTTGGTGTGCTCAGAGGGGCTGGTTTTAACTGGATGCAGCATCTCAGTCCCACTTGAGAGATTTTGGAGGATCTTGGACACCAAAGACTTGCTCACCTGCCCCAGATGTGGGGATTATATCTGGAGACAGACTGTTCCCTTCCCCCTGCCTTTGTTGGGAAGCTCAGGCTCCTCTGATGAGCTCATCGATTCCCTTGCCATGAGCCAGGAAAACTGTTTCTCTGGATCCTGCCTGTGATCTGCCTTGGCCAGCCTCCTGCTTCCTGGGTGAGCGGCTGCGAGCCAGGCACCAGCAGATGCCACCACTGATGGCAAAAGTAATTTGCATGCACAATTTATTGTTGTTTACATAGTTAATATAAAACAGCTTGCAAAAACTGATAAAAGGAGCTTGGACTGTGGACTTGTTTGGTTCAGGGGATCTCTCTGATGCTGCATATGCAAATAATATAGAAAGGGATCTGTGACAGCTTCTTTGTTGCAGGGATTTGTCTCACCTCAGTTGTTTTGATGAGGCCCTTGAGAGCTCTCTGAAAGCATAATGAGTAGTAGCACCAGCCTCAGGTCAGGAGTTTGGCTGTGCTGAGCTGTGCCATGGGGAAGCACAGGAGCTGCTGGAGCTCCTTGGGAGAGGCTGCACGGGGCAGTTCTGCAGCTCTGCAGCACAGGGCCCTTGGTTTGACACTGGGTGTCCTTGAGCGAGTCCTTGCTGTGCTGACCTGCCTGAAGTGCTGATTCTGCTGATGAAGAGTGGTGGTGCATGAGATGGGTACTCGTAAGACAGTGTTTGGCACGTGTAGATTTCAGTTTGAAACTTTCTGGAATAATTGGTGTCTCCTCTGCTGTTTGTGTGTTGTTTTCTCTGGCCCCTTGCAAGGCAATCCAAGGGTGCCTTGCTCTGAGGTTTGCTCTGTGCTCTTCTGTGCTCTACTTTTCCTGAAGTAGTGTTTTCTTCCTTGTGCTTCATCCTCTTGATTGCTTTGTTCCTTTAGCCAGTGTTTCTGTTCTGCTTTCCAGGTTTCCAGGAGATTTCCCTGCTCACTTCCTACGAAGTTGTAACTCCACAGAGATTGGGAAGAGAACGACGAGAGGCTTCCAACAGCTCCTCCACACAGGTACTGGGCAGTCTGAGACACATCTTCAGCTTAGTGTCTACTTCCAAATAAAGTCCACCCAAAACTGACCTGAAATGCCCGGGGGATGCTGCTGGATTCACCTGGCAGTGGGGAAATGTCTGTCCTTGCAGAGAGCATCACCTCTGGCACTGCTGGCAGCTGAGGGACAGAAGTACCTCCCTCCTCCAGTTGCTGCAGTGGATTTTTGATCTGGGTGTAAAACTTGCATCATGTTCACTAAAAAAAACTGTGTTGTCCTTTTCTGGCTCTGACTTGGAACTTTTCTGTGGAAGTTTTAGAAGGAAAGAACAAGAAAACCACAGTTCTATTTTGAAACCATTTATTTTATGGGATTTTTTCCCCAGTCACACAGAAAGGGATGCTAGGTTCTCAAGACAGGGACAATTATAAAATAAATTTCAGGCTCATACACCTTTGTTGGTTTCAAATACTGTTTTATTTATTAACCTTAGTAAAATGCACCTTTCTTTCTATTCAGGACAAGGTGTCATATGCTATTGAGATTGAGGGAAAAGAATACACCATTCATCTAGAAAAGAACAAGTAAGTGATTAACTTCTTTAAATTATTAAATTACTCAAACTGTTGTGTCCAGATGACAAGCTGGCAGGTACCACACGAGTTTTGAATCCTGGGGTTCTCTGTGGGAAGTGCAGGTACATCCCAGCTCTGCAAAATGGGAAGAGGTTGAGTCCTAGTGTCCTGGCCATCAGCCAGAGATGTTTTTTGATTCCTGCAGCCCTGGGGAACCCCCTTCAGAGCAGGAAGCTGCAGATTACTCCAAGGAGACCCAGGGAATCTACAAATCTTTCTATTCACAGCTAAAAATAAACGAGCTGAACTGTATTTCAAGTAAATATTTTCACTTTTGTCTGGATCTTGTTTATTGTTTTAGTTTTGTGTTGTTTCCTGTGTCAGTAGCACAAGGACACCAATAAATGAGGAAACAGACTCTCTCTCCAAGGTCTGAATACTGAGACCTCACAGCTGATACAGACTCTGCCTGTGTGGAGTTTAAGGGCCACTTGCAGCACCAGCACATGGTCATTTACCAGGCCACTGCTGGCCAAACTGCCCTTGTGATAGAGACACAACTGTGCAAGCCCTTGGGGAGCTCCAGCTGCCACTTGCCAAGGCCCTGACCCTCAGGAACGTGGGAATTTAGCTGCACCACATCAATGGAATTACCAGGGTGGTGCAGCAGTCTTAGTCGTGGGAGACTTTGCAATGCACTTCCTCCTCCATCTGTGGAGGAGAAGGCATATGCAGCAGACTGAGGGCTAGGATTTTTTTTTCTGCTTGGAAACAGGCTTTTAGCACAATTTAATGGGTTTTGCTGCTTGTTCTGCTCTCTGAGGTGAGGTGGTTTGTTTGATTTCATTAGCAGTTCTACCATTCTGCTCTCTTGAATTTTGCTGTGAAAATATACTATTTCTTTGTTAATTTTAGAGGGTTTTCCTTTTTAATATTTCCTTATTTAATTGCAATTTACCTCTTTTGATTAGGGCTCTATCCCAATGTCACAGTCATTCCATGAAATTCCTCTTGTATTCCTTGTCCCCTTTCATTGCAGAGAACTGCTGCCCAAAGATTTCACAGTTTATACCTATGACAAGGAGGGAAAGTTGCAATTGGAATATCCAGATGTCCAGGTAGGACTTCCTTCTATTAATACCCTCCCTGAAGGTGACTGGAGCAGAGCATCTGTGGGATGAGGGAGTTGGGATTACAAAAGGAGAGTTGTATTTTCTGCTGGGCCCCCTTCAGTACCCACTGCCCTCCTCCTGGAGAGAGTCCTTAATTTTGGGTGAGGATCTAACCTGTGAAAGACCTGTATTTTCTGATGTGGAGGTGGCTGCTGTCTCATTAAAAGCTGCTCCTCTCTATGTTGGAAATGTAGAATTGAAAGCAGGTTGTGTGATACAAAGTGCAAGAGAGCTTTCCTAATGGCTTCCCTCTTAGGGATCAGTGTTGTTCCTTTGAAAGGGAAGTGTTAGTCATACATGATTCATAGGAGCTTGTTCTTGAAAATAGAGCACCTGAGTCAAATGACTATTTGCTTCCTAGTTAAAAGGGATTGGTTAGAGGAAAAGTGCTTTTTCAGCATTAGGTCACAGAAGTCACGCTGGCCCTGAACAATTAGCACAAGCCCTCTGTGCTTTCTGCATTCCTTGCTGAGCAGCAGGGGACAGAGTCTGTATTATAGACCCCTCTATCAATGTCTAAAGATGCCCTTGCCAGAGAAAATGGAGTGTGTTTGCCCCATGCTACCTCCTGTGTAGTTTCCAGCATTCCTATGTCCAGAGTCCCCAGTGGAGCACCCCACGTGTCAGGGCTGCACGGTGCAGCCACAGAGCTCTGGCAGCTCAGCTCTGCTTGGGCTGCACAGCAGGTGCTGTCCCTCCTCCTGCTAGAGAGGTGACAGACAAGCCAGAACTTTCTGCCAGAAGGCTGAGGAGTAATTTGGCCCGAATTGGGAGGGAGGGGCTGGCCTGGAAATATTTGAGGCAGGGTGGAGGACAGAACAGGAGAGGGATAGCCTGGGGCAAGTCAAGAAATCCAGCTGTGGTAAATTTAACTTCATACATTTTGTGTTGAGTTGCAAGCACTGCTGGTCAGTGGCAGAGCAGAGGTTGCCCTGGGTGTGCAGGCACGCCTGAAACATGTGTGTAATGCACCCTTGTTTTCCTGTCCAGGATCACTGCCATTATCAGGGGTTCGTGGAGGGGACCCTGGATTCCCTGGTGGCTGTCAGCACTTGCTCAGGACTCAGGTAGCACAACTCCTCCTGTGTGTCCCTGCTGTCACGTTGTGGCTGCTGAAGCCAAAACCCAGTTCTGCTGTTTAACTGTGCCTCAGCCAGCCAGGGAGTCTGGCTGCACTGAGCTGCCTTGGTGCTGTTGTCCTGTGGCACCTTTTATTCAAGGAGTTCACAGATACTTGAAGTGCCATCAAATAAGTTATTAATGCAGTTTGTTACCAGAATACAGTGAGTTGGTTTTGACCCATATTTGGCTTATTTTTTTAACTTGCACAGATAGTCATGACAACTGTACCTATTGCAGAAGTGGAATGTTGAACATTAGTCTCCAAATTCCACAAAATTGGCTTATTTGGCTTATTTTTTAACTTGCACAGATAGTCATGACAACTGTACCTATTGCAGAAGTGGAATGTTGAACGTTAGTCTCCAAATTCCACAAAATTGGCCCTAAACCTTATGCACCTCGAGTTTGATGGAATTGTTTTCTACTTTGGGCTAATTATTGCCATATATTGTGTGCCATTGATTTTTCTCAGGGCCATGTCAGGCACCAGAATGGCAATAGTGTATTTGAACTAAAGCATTTCTGCTTAAGACCTGTGATGTAATTCCTGGGGCATTGCAGAGCCTTACAGAGGTATTTAATGTCCTGCATTTGTAAGGCCCTGCTCAGTGAAAGGCTACTGCCAGGCCTGAAATGAAGTGTGCTGCTTCACAAGAGCTGAGGTATAGGCAGGCTTTGCTTATCCAGGAATAACTTCCTTTGTTTAGCTGTAAAAATTCTGGGTTACTGTCCTCTGCTCAGTGCCAGATTTCTTACACACTGCCTTATTTTAGGGGTTTGGTGACAATAGGGAACGTCACCTATGGGATTGAGCCCATGGATCCCTCTTCTGGCTCTAAGCACATTTTATATCGACTGGATAATGTGAAGAAAGAGCCCACAGCGTGTGGAGTAACTGCTGAAGGCCAGGAAGGGGAACATACAGAGGGAAATCTCCATCCCAGTATGACCCAGCTGCTGCGGGTAAGTCCTCCCCAGTCCCACAGAAGGGGTTTTGTGAGTTCATGTAAGAGTGTGGAAGCAGCTTATCAGATTTCCTGGGACTTAGCACATACCTAAAGGGTTCTGATTTGGGGGTTTGCACTACGGGACAGCTCAGTTTCTTCCCCAGAGCAGCCACAGTCTCCTCCTGCTTCTGCACATGGCAGTGAGGGTGGGGCAGCTGATTAAAATATTCCTAGGCTTTTCTGGGGGACTTCTAAGGGCTGGAGCATGACCCTCATGGAGAGGCTTGTTAACAAAATACTGCATCAGGAGCCAGGAGAATATTGTCCTGTTTATTCCATCCTCCTCACCATCACGGTGGCAATTTGGTGTGAAGTCCCCCTTGTCCTTCAAGGACTGTCTGTACAGGAACAAGATTGAAATGAAAGCAGGAGAATGAAAAAATGTTGTGTTTCACATCAAAATCATTGGTATTTGCTTGTAGAATCTTTCTGCCCCTTTATCAAAGTGGTGACTTTCCAAAGCAACCTGTGCAGAGGTCCCTTGCTTTTGAAACAAGGGAAGTCTTTGTGCAGCTGAGTTTTAGTGTAAAACACAGAGACTCTCATTGCATTGGATTACACTGCTTGGGTTTGGCACCGTGTGCTTTGGGTGTGTCTCAAACCACTGGTGGTATTGAGTGAAATATGACAATGTCATGAGGGATTTTTTTGTTTACACTTGAATTAATAAATCTGAAGTTGTCTAAAACTTTTTTTTTTTTCCCCCAGAGGAAGAGGGCGGTTCTGCACCAGACAAGATATGTGGAGCTGTTCATAGTTGTGGATAAAGAAAAGGTGGGAATTCTGTGTGCCTTTCCTTTTTCTTTCTTCTCAGGAGAGGGCCTGGAAAGCCCTCAGGTTTCATTACTCCCAAATGGATTGTTGAAAAACACTTGACAATTTACCCAAGTTGTGCAAATATGCTGCCCTGGAAGTGGATAAATGTGTGCAATGCAATCCTCCTCAGAAAAAGAGTCAGCCATCAGACAGGGAGAGGTTCTGTTAGCAAGGAACCTCCTAATGTAAGGAAAGCACGTGGTAAAAACTGCCTTTGCCGTTGTCTTTGGAATACTGAGCTGCTGAGCAGTAGCAGTGAAGATGTTGTCTTGGTTAGCATCTTCTTGGAGATTTGGAGCCAGGCAAAAATGTTTTGTTCCTTTTTCTGACTGTTGTCTCTATCTCTTCTCTTCATGAAGCTAAGTTTCTTTGTCTTGCAGTTTGAAGATTTTGGGAAGAGTGAAACAGAAGTAAGAGAACATATGGTGCAGCTGGCAAACTTCCTTGACAGTGTGAGTAGGAGGGATGCTGTGTGCTGCAGCCCTGCTGCCTTTTGGAAATGTCCACCTTGGGGTCTGTTCTGGTACCACTTTGGGGAATGCATCCCCATGGAAGCTTTTCCACCTCTAAATTCATCTGCACTTAGAGAATTAGTTTAGGAAACTCTTCCAAGCTGTGCTACATCCAGTGAGTGACAGGACAGATTGTTGCAATTATTGCAATTCTTGTGTCTGTGTAAAGGTTAGAGAAAAAGCATGTCTGTAACTCCACTATTTCACATTATATTTGGCAGAATTGAGACTTCTTTTTATTTCTGTTTGGTATTGTCTTACAATGTAGCCAGTGTGGCATTTAAGCATTGATCCTGTAGCTAATGAAGGTCTGAATCATGGGGAAAATGCATTCTGGTGGTTCCAGTTGTGTACTAGCTGTGAAAAAAAAATCAAACCCACACAGAAAAGATGGATGCTTGCAATAAGATCTGTAACCAGGCCACTTGTTTTTGTCTGAAGATATGAACGAACATTTCTCCTCCTTTTTCTCCCCAGATGTACGTGATGTTGAACATCCGCATCGTGCTGGTTGGTCTGGAGATCTGGAAGCACGAGAACATCATCAGCACAGATGGGGGGGCTGGGGATGTGCTGGCCAACTTCGTGCAGTGGCGAGAGAAGAACCTCGTCCTGCGGCGCCGACACGACAGCGCCCAGTTCGTCCTGTGAGCACCAGCCCCTGCCCTCTGCCCCAGGACCCTGTTCCTGCCTGCTCAGCCCAGCTCTAGTGCCTGTGCTCTTCATATGCAGAGGGATGATGTGGAAGAGGCTGACTTTCTCTGTAAACACTTGTCTTAAATTAACAAAGGAGTCTTGAGCAGACAGCAAAAGGTTAACTGGTGCCATTTGTGCTTGCAGTCAGTAGCAGTGCTCCTGTGTCAGCCTGGGAAAGCTGGAGCAGCAGGATTTGTGCCCCACAGTCAGGAGTGGTGTGCTGATATGGGCTCTGTGTGTGTCTGTACAGAGAGATGATGGCCTTTCCTTTCTCTTCATGACTACAGGAAGAAGGGTTTTGGTGGCACAGCTGGAATGGCCTATGTGGGAACAGTGTGCTCCAAGAGCCATGCAGGAGGCATTAACGTGGTGAGATTTCTTCAGTGATCTCTGAATGTGATTGAGGTCAGAGTTTGCACTCTGAAAGTCTTCCTGGAAGCACAGAGTCTTTCATAACAAAGCTGAAGTGGCTTAGTGGGGCTCTTATGTTGTCCCCAACAATTTCTGACACTTCCAGGGTATCTGGATCACAGCTTCTCTGTAGTCTTGTGCTCAGCTTCTCCTCTGCTCAGTGTGCAGTACTCCTGCAAAAGGATTTCTCAGAGAGGATTTCTCTGTGTCATTTTAAGCATCTCTGCCTCAAAAGTATGTGGGAGCTGTGGGTGTTCTCAAATCTGTCCTGTGCTGTCTGAACTGCAGGTGTGACCTCCCTGAGCAGTGCTGGTTCACTGTGTGTTTTATATGGAACTGCAGAGCCTCACTGAACCAAGCTGCTGGTCTCAGATAACTTGCAATCTCAGAAATCTGGCTTCTTTGGACCAGTGACAGAAGTGCTGGAATTTGCACATTTCAGGAGAATTGGGCTGGTGTGGAGAGTTCTAGTTTTTGTGTTAATGTTGCAGCTGCTCTGGAAGGTTGTTGGGTAGTATCCCAGAGAGGTTTCTCTGAGGGCTCTTACTGCTAAGCAAATTCCATGCACTTGGTTGGAAATCCGGCACTGCTGATCTGAGAATCCTGATAATGTAGAGACAGAATGGCAAAAGGGTCTCCTCGGCACAGAAGTAAACATTGCCTTTGTCAGTATAAGCTCTGTGCTGACTGCCCTCTGTGTCACTCCTGTGCAGTTTGGAAGGATCAGTATCCAGATGTTTGCATCCATCATGGCTCACGAGCTCGGCCATAACCTGGGGATGAACCATGATGACGAACGAGTCTGTCACTGCGGGGCAAGCAGCTGCATTATGAGCTCTGGAGCATCGTAAGTAGCTGACCAAGGGAGGGCAAAGAAGGCTCAAAATGCCCCATCCATGTGCTTTGTTTTTATGGATTACTTTCGACTTCAAATGCCCCTTGCAACGAGTCCTGTTGTGCTTGTAATGGGGAAAGCAAATGTCCCCCTTGCTCTGCAAACACAGGGGATGCTGGCTTGGCTTAGTGTAAAGCTCAGCTCATTTTCTCCATTGCAGGGGATCGAGGAACTTCAGCAGTTGCAGTGCAGAAGACTTTGAGAAGCTGACACTCAACAAAGGTGGGAGCTGCCTGCTCAATGTCCCAAAGCCTGACGAGACCTACAGCGTCCCGTACTGCGGGAACAAGCTGGTGGATGCTGGGGAGGAGTGTGACTGTGGCTCACCAAAGGTTTGTAGCTGTGTGTTTTCCCAGTGGTGCCAGGGCAGTCTTGTGCCCCCCGCTCAGAGGGGACTGTTTGTGACAGAGGGGGAGATTTTGTGACATTCACAGCCCTTGTGTCCTCAGGAATGTGAAAGCGATCCGTGCTGCGAGCCAGGAACTTGCCGGCTCCGATCCGGTGCTGAATGTGCTTATGGTGACTGCTGCAAAAACTGCCAGGTAGGAGCCTCTGGTGGTGTTGGGAAGTTGAGAAAAGGAGAGCATTGGCTTAGTCAGTGCATGTGTGAGAGGGAGTTGTCCTGCGTGTCCGAGGGCTTCAGGTCAGAATTCAGATCAGTCCCTTGTTTGGGGCGTATCGTGGGTCAGGTGCAGCGCCAGTCTCTGCTGTGAGGTTCCTGTTTTCTGAGGGTTTTCCCTCCCCTCTCTCCTCAGCTCCTTCCTGGAGGCACGGAGTGTCGGGCCAGCACCAACGAGTGTGACCTCCCGGAGTACTGCAACGGCACCTCGCAGTTCTGCCAGCCAGACTTCACGGTGCAGAACGGGCACCCCTGCCACAACCAGGAGGCCTACTGCTACAACGGCGTCTGCCAGTACTACGACGCCCAGTGCCAGGACATCTTTGGCTCCAGTAAGGAAGGGCACAGTGCTACAGTCTTTCTAGGAGATGTAACTAAAGAATACTAAGTTTATTTAAAATATATTTATTTGCTTGTCACTAACAGAGACCAGCTGGCTTTGGCAGAGTATTTGAAGCAGTGGTAGTAATGGCTTAGCATCATGGTCATGCATTCTTCCCGTGTTACACTTAGTTCTGTGCTGGGGATTCAAGTCATAATTTTGTTGCACTTACCATTTCTGGTACAGTGGGGTTTCTGCTCTGTAAAGAAATATCACGTGCTAGAACTGACTCAGGTTAAGTAACTGTATTTCTCAGTTTTTAAACTTGGAACCTTGTAATTCTGACATTGTAACCTCTTTAGTGTTTTGACCAAGTTCCTAATCTCGCTGCTACGTGGCAAATACTTGGTGTAGCAGGGTAGTTGCTCGGGGTGCAAGAGATCCTGTGTGAGATGTTTCTGTGCCTGGGTAACGTGGCTCCTCTCTCTGGGGATGGGCTGTTGTTTGCAGAAGCCAAAGCAGCCCCTGACATTTGCTTTGCTGAAGTGAATTCCAAGGGGGACAGATTTGGCAACTGTGGTTTCCATGGCCATGACTACAAGAAGTGTTCCAGCTGGTGAGTTGAGCCCAGTGCGTTGGGAAGTTCTGAAATACATGGCTGGGAATGTGGATTTGGGTGCTGTGGTGTCAGTTTGGGTTGTAGGGGGTGCACAGGGCTGTGCTGAGGAGAGCGTGTTCCACATCTCCTGTCAAGGATTGTGCTTTCCCTAAGTGTTCACATATGGGAAGATGAGAAGCAACTCGTCATGTTTTCCTTAATGCAGAGATTCCAACAGCTTACAGAAAGAAGGGATAAACTACTCTTGCAGCACTGGAATGAAGCCCAGTTCAGTTTTATTTGTCAAGTTGCCTCAATTTTGTTTTCAAGTAGCATCTTCTAGTGGAAAGGATCGTATCAAACACATGGTAGTCTGGTTCTCAGAATAAATCCAAGTGTCACTACAGTGTTCCTATGTTGCTGTTGTAGGAATGCCATGTGTGGGAAGCTGCAGTGTGAAAATGTGAAAGCCATGCCTGTGTTTGGAATCAAGCCTGCTATTATCCAGACTCCCATCAGAGGCACCACATGCTGGGGGGTGGATTTCCAGCTGGGCTCTGATGTCCCGGACCCAGGAATGGTGAATGAAGGCACCAAGTGTGGTAATGGAAAGGTAATTAAAAATTTTAAAATTATATCCTGATGTAATAATTTGGGGTATTCATGGGAATAAAATTTTCAGCTGCACTGTTTCATGAATAGTTACGACCATTATTTTTGGATGCCTGTAGTTAATGTGAAACTAAATGAGTCCACTGATTGCCCCCACTGCCCAGTACTGCACTGCATGTGCATCAAACCTTTAATGAGCTTTTAATTTGTAGGTGAAGTGAAAGAAATTGAGTTTGTTGAGAGCCAGAATCTTTGCTCTGTCAGTGAGCAGGAAGAGCCAGGCCCACACAAATGCCTCGAAGACAACTTTCAGTTAAAATACAACTAAACTAAGGAGTGCAGAAGCTTAGCCCTAGCAGAGGAATGTGCATTCCACATGTCCTTACTGGGCACAATTTAATTGCTGTTCCTTTACATTCAGACTGGAGACAAAAGGCTCCAGTGCCAGCTCAGCCCCATGCTGAGAGGCCTTTTGTGGAACAGAGTTTCTGCAGAGTTCGGAATTATCAGTGAGAGTGTGTGAGGCTTTGTGGCAGCAAGCAAGCGTGGCTGTGGGCTAGGAGCAGGGATCTGGGCAGGCAAGGGGGCACTGAAATGCCATCCTCCCTCATCTGCGTGCATTTCTGTTCCCCAGATCTGCAGGCACTTCCAGTGTGTGAGTGCCTCTGTCCTGAACTACGACTGTGACGTGGAGAAGCAGTGCCACGGGCATGGGGTAAGCAGGGAAGAGAGTTTAAAATGGTGATTAATAACTTTATTTTTCTGTTTTTTCAAACTGTAAAACTCTCTATAAAATGCCTCTAGGCAAGAGAACCTGTAGCAGTGTCAAAAAAATCTTTGACAAAACTCTCTGCCAGGCAAGAATTCCCAATTCCAGTATTGCTAATGAAATTTGACTCTGCATCTCACAAAGAAAAAAAAAAGGCAAGCAAAAGCCATGGTGTATAAGCTGTTGGGATAGCTAATCCTTGGAAGCTCTTCCTGAACAGTGCTGTGTGTGCTCAGTCATGTGAAATCTTGGGATGCCTGGCCAAGGACTGTTTGGAATTGGCTAAGGAGTTACCGGGTAAAATTCTCCAGGCTGAGCAGTACGAGGGACAGAACAGGTCATGGCTGCTGCAAGCAGATTTAAATGCACAGAAATGGAAGTTACTGAGTCTTTGTGTTTTGGAATACAGGTGTGCAACAACAACAGGAACTGCCACTGTGAAGCAGGCTGGGCCCCCCCTTTCTGTGACTCCAAAGGCTACGGGGGCAGCGTGGACAGTGGCCCTCCATACAATGGCAAGTGGCTGTGAGAGCTGGGGCTGGGGCTGGCTGGGGCTGGGGCTCCAGAGCAGCCAAGTGTTGGTGAACTTTGGTGCATGGCTCTGCACTGAGTTTCACTGGCAAAGAATTGTGGCCAAGGTTTTCTGCTCAAGGTGTTGCACTCCTGTCCCGGGATGCTGGGGTAGGGATCTGGACTGGTTTAGTTCAGGTGATTTCTGCCACTTTGGAACAAAGATCCTCTTGGACCTCTCTGTATCCGGGCTGGGAAGGGAAGCCCCAGTGAAGGGAAGCATGATTCCTGCACAAGAGAAAGCAAACTGACAGAGCTGGGAAGCTTGCTTTGCTCACTGAGGGTTTGAAGGTGAAATAGGAAGCCAGAGCCAAACTCTCATTTGGAGAAACTTGTGCTGTGTCCATGTGGAGTATATAAAGATGGGATTGGTGTAATTTCTGTGGGCTGCAAGAATGAAGTTGAAGACTGTTTTTCATAAGCTGCTGTGGGTTTGGGAAAGCTAGGTGCTCTGATGCAATAACAGGCTGGAGAAGGACACTGGAGCTCGGACAGATCCCTCAAATCATCAGACAGAAAAAGGGAAAGGCTGTTTTAGTACCTCCTGCAGGGGAGAAATTGCTGCTTGTAAAAACGTCAGGATTAAGAACCCAAGTTCTTTGTCTACAGCAAACAGTGGCTGGAGAAGAGGTAGATTTAACATCAGACCAAAAGGCAGAAGCTCTGTTTTCCTTTCTCATAGGATCTTTAGTAATGAAACATTACAGTCATGAAAAACGAGGATTGATCTCCTAATTTAATGTGCTACTGCAGCCCAGGGTATCAGCTCTAAAAGATAAACAGAAAGGATCTATGTGGGCATCTATCTTATTGGATTCTTTGGAGTTTTTTCTGTGAAAAATGGAAAGCAGTTACAGAGCCATTCCTACCTAGTATTCTCTGCTGTTACGAGTCAGGTGGGGTGACACCACGTAAGGCTTATTTCTCCTCCATGGCTTTGTGCCCTCAGACAAAGACACCTCGCTGCGCAATGGGCTGCTGGTCTTCTTCTTCCTGGTGCTCCCCCTGCTCGTGGCTGCTGCTCTGGCCTTTGCAAAGAGGGACAGGCTGAAGAGGAGCTTCAGGAGGCTGATGTCCCGCTGCCACTCGTGAGTGCCTCCTCCTTTCTGCACTCTCCTCTGCCCTGGAATAGTCCATGGATGTTTGTTTACACCAGCCAGTGCCAAAGTGTGGAGGCATATCCCAGTGCCAGGATGTCAGGTGAAGGCCCCTGCATCCAATGGCACGTGTAGCTTGCCTCTGGCATTGACAGAAAAGATAAATCCATCCCAAATCAAGAGAGCAAAGAGTTTTCTCTTTACTGTTATGTTTGTTCTTGTGCATCGGTGATAGGGGTTTATATTTTTGGGTCCCATCTTTTTATAGAGGGGCAAAGGGAAGCTGCCAGAGTCTTGAACAGAAAAATGGTTGTTGTTGTTTATTAGATTTGTGGTAAATATTATCTTTCTCACACTTGATACGTGCTAAGATAGTATAAATCCAGCTCAGGTTCACAGTGCCTGGGTTCACAGCCTGCACAGTCACTGTGTCTGGGTTATGTGCTCACACAGTCCATATCCATTGGATTTCAGGTCACTTCAGTCACCTCCTCCTCGGCCAGACACTGAACCCAGGGACTACCAGCAGAGGGGCTTCTCCCGTGGCATGCCTTATCCTCCGAGAGCTGTACCCATGGTAGGAATCAGCTGCTTTCCCTTACTCTATTTGTTACTCTCAAGTAAAGAGATTAAGGCAGTTGCTGTAACTTTTGCCCTAATAAAAGCTTTAAAGTTACTTCTTCATTTCTGAAAATTATGTTTCTCCTTGATAAAAAGCAGAGAGAATATTTGTTTTCTAAGGGTTGTGTGGGGGGCTCCTCAGTTTCCCAGTTTGTGTTGTCCCAGGCTGTGCTTAGTTTACCTGCTTTGCTGCTCCCTTTTCCTCATGACAGATGCCCAGCCCACGTGGGAATCCCTCTCCTTGTCAGAGCAGTTGTCCTCTGAATGCCACAGCCAGCCAGAGCACACTCCCAGAGCAAACCAAGTGCTGTTGTGATCAGCCTTTCTGTGTTTTTCAAAATCCAGCAGTTCCCAGACTGCTGTTGCTTCCTCCTGCTGAGTTTCTCAGAGGAAGGAGCACCTCTGACACTGCCAGGCTGGTTTGCAAGTGTTCTTGAACGTCACTCATTTAGTGACGCAAATATTTTGATTCCCTATGTGCAGTTGGTGAACATTCTCTTTATATTTTCTTTGTAGGATATGCATCCAAACACCTTTCCTGTGCCAGCTTACCCAGTTAACCAGCACCCTCAGCAGGCTTTCCACCAGCCCTACTACTCCCCGCCGCAGTACCCGGTGCAGCAGGCGCAGCGGGTGCCCAGCAGGTCAGTGCACTTACTGCAGGTGCCCACTGGCAGTGGCACTGATGGCATTCCTTGTCCTGGCTGTCACTCCCGGGAGCCCTGGGGTGTTCCATCATGGTGTGTGAGTGGGGCTGGCTTTTCACTGGGAGAAGTTTCTCCTTCACTTCACCCTGGAAGCAGCATTCATCCTGCGCTGTCACGGCTGTGTGGTGATGAACGAGGCTCAGAGCGCTGCTGTGCGGGCAGATTAGCCCAGCAGGTGGATGAAAGGCCTGTTAAAACAGTCAGTTTAAAAGCAAATTACTCACAAATCTGTCATTGTGCTGATTTGTGAATGCTATGGCCAAGTGCAAAACCATTTCTCTTAACTTTGAGCAGAAAGTTTTCCTGTATTTTTCATCTCACTTCTGAATTGAGCTTGCGAGATGCAGTGCTGTGCTGTGCCACACACAGACCTGGGAAGTGCCAGGGGCTGAGTGGGAGCATCCTAATGTAGCTCATGTTGGTGGGGCTCTTGGACTGGGGGGTCTTCAGAGA
Source organism: Ploceus nigricollis (assembly GCA_013399945.1). Taxonomy (NCBI): domain Eukaryota; kingdom Metazoa; phylum Chordata; class Aves; order Passeriformes; family Ploceidae; genus Ploceus; species Ploceus nigricollis. Next base: position 161,031 of record VXBC01002534.1, on the reverse strand, counting down.
ATTTTGGGAGAAAAGGTGATTTTAACAGATGGGGGTTCCCAGAGGATTTCAGGCCATTGAAGGCACAGTCTGAGCCATGTTCAGAATGAGTCTCGGTGTGGAGGCCGGGGTGGGGCAGTGGTGGGGAGGCCGGGCACGGTGGGGTGTGAGGGCTGTGGGACTGACCGCTCCTCCTCTGTCCCCTGCAGGCCCCCGCCCCCGCAGCAGAAGGTTGTACCTCAGGGACCGCCGCCGCCGCAGCAGAAATGTTTACCTCAGGGACAGTACTTCCCCTCCCGGCCGGCACCTCTGCCTCCCAAATAGCTTTTGGCTTCCTCGGGCCTTCGTGCGAGCTGACCTGGTGGCTGCGACAGCTGAAATTGCAGTTCCCCTCCTGGCATCCCGTGGCAGCCTCCCTCTGCAGCCTGGGACAGGGCAAACGAGAGATCCCAAGCAGGAATGTAGAACTTTACACTCAATAAATACCTCGACCAAAGCTCCAGGGACTGAAACACCCAGCCCGTCCCTCGCTCTGTCCAAGCTTTGCCGCTGCAGCCAGGCTGGCAGCAGGAGTGCAGCAGCCTGCAGGGAAATAGTCCTGAAATCCAGCACGTGGGTTTGGGTTTCCCCATTGCTGCCACGAGCCCTGGTAAGGAAATTGTCTGATTTGTTGTTGTCTCTCTGACTGTGCAGTGAGGAATTGGAGTAACCCGTTTGCAAAGCAAGGAGATCTGGTCAGTTAATTTACAGTTACTCTGCATGGACTGGAAAGTGTTTCCCATGTACACCTTAATGGCATAAATGGAATGAGGTCTCAGAGGACTTTTTCAGGAAGAGAGGTATATTTTAAATGTGTTTATGCATGTATATATGTTTATAGATGCATAATAATGCACTTAAATTCTTAACTCCATGCTGACTGACACTAAGCTGTGCTATAGGAGCACTGAGTTTAATGCTTTTTAATTAGAGAGTGGCTAAACGAGACTCCTGTACTAATTCCCACTAATACATGGATGGGCAGTGAAGATAAAGGTACGAGAAGACACGGCCATATTCTGGTTTTAAAAATCAGGGGTGCTGTTAGGTTTTAATTCAGGTCTAAAGACAGCAGCAGTCCCTGCAGAACACTGGGAAGTGGGAAGTGTCTCTGCCTGGACCACCAGAGCTTCTCTGAGCACTTTAAATGGGAACCTGGTGATTGATGCACCCTGTCTTTTAACAGCCAAGCCCTTGTAGTGTCAGCCAGGATGCCTCTGGGCTACTGTGTGTCAGGCTAGACTGCCCTCTGCTCCTGCACCATGGGCTAGACTGGATTTTGGAGCTCCTCCTGAGCAGAGGTGCTCAGCATCCACTGTGCTAGGAGAGGGAGCTGTAGATCCTGGTCCTGTGGTGCCATGGGTAGAAGCTGGATGTCGTGGTCACAAATAGGAATCTATTGCACAACTTGCTAAAAGTGAGGTTCTATTGCACAAACTTGCTAAAAGTGAGATTAGTGCTGAAGAGTGTGCTGGGCTGTTTCACTCTGTGCTCGCCACAAGCACAGCTCCATCTGTAAAATCCCCCTAATATTGCCAAAAAAGAATTGTTTCCTCTGCATATACATACATAAATATATATATAGTGTGCTCAGTAATAAAATACTTGAACTCCTGTGGTTTCCCATAAACTTAGATTAAGATTTATAACCCTATTAAAATCTGTAAAATGTCACCTAGAATTTCACCAGCTGTACTGGTGGGGGTCTCCTTTTTGTTCCAAGATAATCAATTACTTCCTAATGGTGTTTCTGTGTCCTGCTCTGCCTGAGCGGGCTGTCTGTCTGTCTGTCACAATGAGCTCTGCAGCTGGATGCAGCCCATCTCCAGCCCTGGTCAGAGGGTGGGGAAAGAGGAGGGGATCCAGGGAATGAAGTCATCCAGAGGGATGTACTTAGCTGTGTGTGTGAACTCAGCTCTGCTGAAAATGGTGCCTTCACTAGACAAAGCGTTTTTGTACTCCCGGCGTGCACGCTGGAACAGCCGCGGGTGCGGAGGGCAGGGACGTGTGGTTTGAGAAGCGATCCCACGGACAGGAAATGGCTCCAGTTTTGGTGTTGAATACTGAAGATGACTACTGACTTTCTTTTGTGAAGTGTCTGGATACCTGTCCCGGGCAGGTCGGGAGCCGTGTCCGCCTCTGCAGCCGGCCCCGCGCTGGTCTCTGGCCCGAGGGCTGTTCCCGACCCCTTTGTACAGACCCAACAAGCAATAAAGATGCCAGTTTTGTACAAGTCTCTGCCTCAGCCTCTGCTTTAAGGGGTGGAGCTGCTGCTGGTGGGGCTGTTACCTGTGGGCAGTTACTGCTGGGCTGTGGGGCCGTTACTGCTGGGGCTGTTACCGGCCATGGGGCCACTTTGTGCCATGCCACCGCTGCTGCTCCTGCTGCTCCTGGAGCTGCTGCATGAGGCTGGGCAGGGCCCCCCCGAGCCCCCCGCCCGCCGGGACCGGGCTCAGCCGTGGGGGTCTCTGTCCCCTGTGGGTGGGCAGGTTTGGTCCCAGATCACAGTCCCACAGCAGCTGAGGGCCAACACAAAAGGAGTGACGGGGCTGAAGCAGGCATGGTGCTGGGGGGCTCTGGGGAGGCTGGGAGAAGGGAGGGGAAAGGGAGATGCAGCTGCAAAGAGGGCTGGGGGAGTATAGATGTGGTGGCAGCTGTAACAATGGCACCACAGCAGAGCTGCCAGCACCATGATGGCTGCACCCACTCTGTGCTCCCCCTTTGCTGTTCACAGCAGGCCTTGGATCATGCTATTCCCAACTCCCTGTTCCCAATTCTCCTCTTCTCTGCTTTTCTGTATGCACAAGGAGGCAGTGTCCTACCTCCTGAGGATTGAGGGGAGGCCGTACACCATCCACCTGCAGCAGCAGTGAGTTGGCCCTGACACTGCCCTCACTGACAGTGGCTGCCCTGCTCCCTGGTGGCTGCAGGACCTGCAAGAAGCTTGAGAAGCTCTGGGTAACGGCTGCTGTTGTAAGTACCTCACTTTGCACCTCTCTCTTTGTAGTGCCTTTTTATCGGATGACTTCCAGACTTATGTGTCCAGTGAGCAGGGATCTTTGCTCTCTGATTCTGCCCACACTGAGGTAACCTGGCCTTGCTTTGGGCTGTTTGTCTCTGCCCATGGCAGCTGGTGCAGCTGTCTGGGTGGTGGGTGAGGGGATGGCCTGCCCAGCCATGGAAGGGGCTCCCTGTCTCTGTCGTGTCACAGGGAGGCTGCCACTACTGGGGGTACATTGATGGCTTCCCCAGCTCAGCAGTGACCCTCAACACCTGCTCGGGGCTCAGGTAAGGCACCAGCCCTGTCCCTGTGCTGCCCTCCGTAGCAGCCTGGCCTGGAGACAGCTGGTGCTGGGGCAGCTGTGCCAGTGCCCAGGAGCACGTGGGCAGTGCTGGTCCCCTGGCAGGGGTTTGCTGCAGTTTGAGAACGTGAGCTACGGGATCCAGCCCCTGGGCTACTCTCCTGCCTTCCAGCACGTGCTGTACCGAGTGAGTGAGGAGCAGAAGGCAGAGGCCCTCCCGGCCCACAGCCCCCCCGAGGCCGGGCTGGGCGGGCTGGTGGCCTGGGACATGCTGGACAAGGCCCCCGGGGATGAGGAGGTGAGCAGTGCCTGTTCTCACAGCGCTGCTGGTGTCCCTGTCCTGTGAGGAGGGGACTGATTCTGCTGGAAGCTTTAGCCAGACACTTGGACACAAGCTTTGAAGAAGCACAGCCAAGAGCAGCAGGAGGCGACCAGAGAATGCAGAATCTGTACTTTGAAGCCCATTTTCTCTTTTAGCCCCTCTCGGCCGCTGCACAATCTCCCAAATACCTCATGGTATACGTGGTTATGGACAAGGCTTTGGTAAGTCTGTGCCAGCCACTTTTTCCTGGTCTTTGCCTGACTTCTGTGAGCATGGAAATGGTAACATTTCCCAGCTTTTACATGGATTTGTTTTCGTTTCGAAAAGTTACGTGTACTGTGGATTTTGTAGGAAAGAAGGAACGTGAATTTGTAGCTCACGTCTCCATGGCTTGGTGTTGGGAATCATTTCAGTGTTCCAACATTGACATGCTTCACCCTGGTAAGCACCTTGTCTGCCCTTGTGTCCTCTTGGGTTGTTTTTCAGTACAACTACATGGGATCAGACCCGAAGGCTGCGACGCAGAACATAATCCAGGCCTTCAATTTAATCAACAATGTGAGTCCTTAAATCTGGTTTGTACTGCAGTGAGAGGGGGACAAGGGAGATCTTGATGTTAGCAGTCGCCACCTCTTTTCTTGCTGCTTTTACATTTAGGAGGACGTTATATAAAAAATTCCATGTTTCCTGAGAAGGTTTTTCCTCTGGATATGTCAGTCTGCCGCAAAAGAACATCTTCCCCTGTGTGATGGCCATGTCTCATGCAGATGTACAGATAAACAGGCAGTTTGCCTCAGGGCAGCCAAACCTGTGCATTTTGAGGACTCCTGGGTTGCTTCCCTCTCTGTGCAGCAGATCCCTGATCTCACTGATCCAATTAACCTGCTTACTTTCGGGTGCTTGTAACCAGCTTCCAGTCCTGTTCTTTACTCCACTGGTGGTCTTATGGTTCACTTGTGTAATGAGAAGTTATTCCCAAAACCCCTAACAGTTATGAAGTTATTGGACTTTGGCTCAGACCTCTTGCTCTGTCTCTTTATTCTTTAGGTGTGTTCATTCTTTTTGGCTACAGATGTCATTGAGGCACTGACAGCAGCAATTTACTTTTCCCCAGTGTTTACTGTGTGCAGAGTGGTGACTCTGCATGAAGGGAAGGTGTGAGAGCAGATGTTTCCTCTCTTATACTTTCAGATGTTTAATCCCCTTAATGTCACCATTGTGCTGTCTTCCCTGGAGCTGTGGGCAGAGGGGGATAAAATATCAACAGCAGGGGACACAAATGACCTTCTACAGCGATTTTTACAGTGGAAACAGTTGTCTCTGGAGCCACAGGCACACAACATTGCTTCTCTCTTAGGGTAAGATAAAGGTTCATTAGTGTTACAGGTTACGTGGTAGCAATCAGTCAAACCAATGTAAGTTGAAACTTTGACAAATGTTTTTTTAAAAATCCATATTTCCTAAATCCTTAATATTCTTAAAATATTTCTTCCAAGACATTCCTCCTAGTGATGCAGCAGCTGCAATGGTGCTGTCCATCCCTTGCCACCCACCCAGGCTGAGGAGCTGGGAACGGTGGCAGCCCCCAGTCCCTGCCCAGCACCAGGCACCAGCCTCCCACCACGCAGACCCTGCCCCAGCTGCCCTGGGGACAGCAAACAATCGAGGGCACCAAAGGGACTTGGGCTGTAGAGAGCCAGCATCCCCCACTGACCACAGCGAGACCCTGGGACCAGCAGTGACCCCACCTCTGTTCCAGGTACAGGCACCAAGGAGCACTCGTGGGCGCAGCGGCTCCAGGAGAGGCATGTCAGAGAGATGCTGCTGCCACGGTGGCCCTGGTACGGTCCCACCTGTCCTCTGCCTGTCCCTCACCAGCCCACATGGCTGTGAACTCGGCCCTGGGCAGCAGGAGCAGGGTGGATGGAGTACGTGGGAGGATCTGTGTCCAGAGCAGGGATCTCTGCCAGGAACGCTCAGCTCTGGCAGCTCACCTCTCTCCTCCCTCCAGTTCCACGGGAACGTGACGCTGGAGTCCTTCTCCGTCCTCCTGGCGCAGGTGCTGGGCCACAGCCTGGGCATGAGCCCCGACAGCCCTCGAGGCTGCAGCTGCCCCGGGCGCGTCTGCACCATGAGCCCCGAGGCGCTGTGAGTTTGCCCGAGGGGCTGCGGGGCTGGGACGGTGAGCTGGGGGACAGGGATGGCTGCACCGTGTCCCCTTGTCAGAGGTGTCCTCTGCCACTGTCATTCCACCACAAAAAGTACAACAAATTGGAATCATAGACTCATGGAATCACTCGGGCTGGAAAAAGCCTCCGGGACCATGGAGTCCTGGAAAAGGCCAACCTTTGACCAACCACCACCTTGTCAAGTGGACCAGAGCACTGAGTACTTGTCAGTCATTTCTTGAACACCTCCAGGGATGGGGACTTCACCACCTCCCTGGGCAGCAATTCCAATGCCTGACCACTATTTCAGTGAAGAAATACCTGCTTTTATTCCTCTAAGAAGAAAAAAGGAATTAATTAAATAGCAATTTAGTGCTTAATTTGACAAAAGAAACCTTTGCTCTCTAAAATGAAGGTACTTCAGAATGTTTTTCAATCTCTGTTAATAATGAGCTGTAGATCAGGTGAATTAATAGACCCCTGGGGCCATCGTACCCTGTGCAGTGTCTGGGCGAGCCCTTGCCTTGCACAGAGCTTTGGAGAGATAGAGAGGCGGTGACTATGTAACATAAAAGCTGATAATTGCTTTATTTTAGACATTTCAGTGGGGCGAAAGCCTTCAGTAACTGCAGCATCAGGGACTTCGAGACCTTCCTGAAGCAGGGCAGAGGCGAGTGCCTTTTCGGCAGCCCCCGGCTGCGCCGCCTGTCCCGCCGGAGCGCGGCCGTCTGCGGCAACGGCGTGGTGGAGCCGGGCGAGCAGTGCGACTGCGGCACAGCCCAGGTGCGGCCGGGGCCATCGCGGCCAAACCCCCGCTTTGTGCTCCGAGCGCGTGTGGAGTAACCAACCCTGAGAGCTGGAGCAGCCCAGGGAGGGTTGTGCTGGGTTGGAGATTGTTTCTGTGTGGCACCGATCTGTGGCAGCTTTGCCCATTTGTTCTGCTGGATATTGCCCAAGTTATATGGGGACCGGAGGGGGAGAAGCTCGGGGGTACAACAAAATTAAATAAAGTGGGTTTGCCATGTGTCCACAGGAATGCCTGAAGGACAAGTGTTGCACTAACACATGTAGACTGAAGCCAAGAGCAAGATGTGCCTCTGGATTATGTTGTAAAAATTGTCAGGTAAGGGACATTTTTATAATTATGACAAAATCATTATTTATTTTTGGACGAATGGTATGTTCCCATGCTGACGGATAGAGCCAGACTTCCTGCTGTGCAATGGGAAAGGGTTCCTGGGGTTGGGCTTCCCAGCTCAGCTCTTGGGAGCCCCTGGGGGGAATATTACTGAGAGACTGTCCCAGGCAGTGTCACACACGTGTCACACCTGAGCGCCTCAAGGGGAAGGGACCCTGAGGCCATGGTCAGAAGGGGCTGTGTGGGCTCAGGCTGGCAGGCGAGGGAGGCTGCAGAGCTCCTCCTGCTCCCCAGTTCAAGTGGAGGAACTCGCCGTGCCGCCCGGCCGCCGATGTCCAGTGTGACCTGCCCGAGTTCTGCAGCGGCTCCTCCGCCTCCTGCCCGCCCGACGAGTACGTGCAGGACGGGCACGAGTGCGGGCGCGGCACTGGCTACTGCTACCACGGACACTGCCAGTCCTTGGACCTGCAGTGCAAGCGGCTCTACGGGAGAGGTAACAGGCTGTGCTGGTGGCACTGGCACGGCTCAGGGGCGGGGGTGGCCACAGCAACACGGCCGCACATCTTGTACCTGTACTCTTCAATGCACCGAGCTCGGGTGAGAGTGGGGCACCTGCAGAGAAGGCACAGCTCTAGGAAAGCATTTCAAGCTCTGGTTTGGCTCTGGTTAACAGAGTCCCCCAGTGCTTCACAGATAACAATGGAAAGAACAAAAAGCAAATTATTTTCTGTGGGCAAACTCAATCGGAGAACTTCCCTATTTGCTACTCCCCTGCTGATTTCTGAGGTTCAGGACGGCTGGGGGTTTGGGCAGGGATAGGTATGTTTAATTAAATAATGAAAGATGAAGTTATTAGATACCATAATATATGCCTTTGTGTTCCTTTTAACGGTAACCAATATTCTTGCCAAACTTGTAGACTCAAAGAACGCGCCCATAGTGTGTTACGAGGAGATTAACGGGCAGCGGGACAGGTTCGGGCACTGCGGGTTCGAGAGCGGGAGCAGATACCGGCTCTGTACTTGGAGGTACGCTGGGGAGGGGCACTGGCTCTGCTGAAATGCATCTTTAATTGGGATTGGACAGTCAAGAGAAGTGTCAAGACTCCAGTTTATGGTGAGATTTGTGAAGCAATAAATACCTCTGTGTGTGTTCTCCTTGATATGGTGTCTCTCCTTATGTCACAGATCCTCCCTTGGACCTCCCAGTCCTGCTGATGTTTTCTCAGCAGACTGTGCTGTTTAACGTTCCAGTGTTCATCAGGCAGTGTCTGTGTGTGTCTGTGTATGTTTGATACACATCCTGTGCAAATTGGCTTTCCAGGGATCTCAGGTGTGGGAAGTTAATCTGCACGTACCCCTCCCACAAGCCCTTCTCAGCACCTGCTGCTGCCGTGATGTACACCCGAGTGCAGCATCATCTGTGTGTGTCCGTGAACTACCTGAACGTGTCCATATGGCGGGATCCCCTTCTGGTTCCTCCAGGGACAAAGTGTGCCTCTGGAAGGGTAAGGAAATATTCTGTAACCATCTGAAATGGCAAATAGAAACTGTAAATATTTATAAAGATTATAGAAACACTTGTTCCTTGCAGCAGTGCGCTTGATATTTAAAAACGCTGTAAAAACTTGCAAACATTGCAGTAAAGGTTTGGTGGGGTGTGAGCACTGAACATGACCTGGCCTCAGGGCAGAACTGTCTCTTCTTTGTCTTTTTTTTTTCCTTTTAAATAGTGTGTTTTCATTTCCCTTTGGGCCATAGCCTGATGTGCTGAGCGCTGTATGGGTGAGGCAGTGCTGGGCTGGAGCTGCCATGGTTTTCCCCAGGTGTGTATAAACAACACATGCCAGCCACTCTCGGTGCTGGGACAGAAGTGTGACAGCAAAGCAAACTGCCACGGCCACGGCGTGAGTCCCAGGGGTGCTGGGCTGGGGGGGGAAGGCTGTACGAGTCCACTGCACACCTGTACCCCTCCCTGGCCTTGCAGGTGTGCAACAACAAGGGCAACTGCCACTGCAACCCGGGCTGGCAGCCCCCCGACTGCCAGAGGAGGGGGTCACGCCGGGGGGGCAGCAGGGACAGCGGCCTGCAGCTGACAGAGGGAGGTGAGTGGGGCAGCGTGGGGGTGGCGTGGGCAGGGCTGGCAGTGCCTGTGCCCAGCCGGGCTGTCTCCCGCCAGGCCTGCAGCGAGCCCTGGAGGATGCCGAGATGGCCTGGCTGGTGCTGGGCTCCAGCCTCGTCCTGCTACTCCTCACGGCAGCCCTGGGGCTCGGCCTGTGGCGGCAGCAGGGGCCGGGCCCG
>VXBC01002534.1:55869-151731 GCA_013399945.1 Ploceus nigricollis | reverse complement strand
CGCCGCAGGGAGCACCCGCCGGGCAGCGAGGGGTGAGCGGGGCCCCTGGGGGGAGGAGGGTGTGCCAGAGGGCCGAGGGGATCCCTGCAGAGGGGAGGGAAGGGGATAAGGTGATTCCCATGGGGACATGAGGACACTGCCCAGGGCTGAGGTGACCTCGGGCTGAGGCGCCCCCTGAGTCAAGTCAGGGCCAAGGCCCCACTGTAGGTCCCCCACAGCACCGGCCAGGACACGGACAGGGAGCTGGAGCCAGACCTGGAGCTAACGCTGGAGCCAGACCCAGAGCTGGCCCCGGAGCTGCAGACAGACCTAGAGCTAGAGCCACAGCTGGAGACGAAGACAGACGCGGACCCTACACCAGAGCCAGCGCTGGGGCAGCACCACGGGCTCTAATTAAAGGTGTTGGGCAAAGCTGGTGTCATGGCCAGTGCCCCGTGGTTTTATGCTTATGTAGTTTATGTTTTTTGTCAGAGTTAACGATGCTCTTGGGGTCTAGGGGCCACAGCTGCTGAGATTGTCCCCTTTTCTCTGTGGCCACACGGTGGTGGTTGGGATTTGCCCATCTGTGAGGGCTGTGAAGCTGCCTGATGCTGGGGACTGTTCACCAGGGCTGGCCCCTAGCCCTTCCCTCCCACGCACTCACAGTGCCTCCAGCCCCGGCCCCTGTCTGCACAGGCAGCACTCTCAGGGCTGATTTTCCCCCAGAAAGCTGCTCTTTGGGAAGGCCCTGCTCAGAGCATCCTGCTGACCCGCCTCTGGTGGTGGGACCCCACCAGCAGCCCCAGTGACCCCAGCACCGTGGGGACAGCAGCAGCACCCACTGTGTTTGTGCATCTCTGGCCAGGTGCCAGCATCAGCCACCCCCAGGCTGGGAGGCTGGCTCCTGCCTGCCACGACTAGGCCAGCAGCCCACTGCACACCGGTTTGGCATTGCCAGCACGGTGGGGATCCCCAGCCACACAAGCAGTGTCCCTGAGCTGCTGCCCCAGGCCACCTCCCCTGCCATGGGAGCCTGGCAGCCCCTCAGGGCAGTCCTGGGAGGAGTCAGCTCACAGCCCCTGCTTCCCCAGAGACAGGTCGCCCAAGGCTTTCCCATGGGTGGATGCCCACCCCACGGGGACAGAGTTCAATGTTTGCTCCAGACAAAGCATTATCAGCAACCTTTAGCCGTGTTTGCTCAGAGCCTCTGGCCACTGGGCAGCCAGGCCCGACCCCCAGGACAAGGTGCTGGTGCTGGCTCAGCACATACTGCCAGAGGGGTGGCCAGGCCAGAGCACGTCCTGGCAGCCAGCGTCCGGCGATGGAGGCCAGCGATGACACGGAGGAGCCCCCGCTGCCTCTGGCACTGACCAGCTTTCAAGTCTCCGAGGAGTTTGGCTTCCTGCTGCCCGATCCTCTGGTAGGAGCTGGCTGTGCCTCCCCATTCCCGTGCCACAGGAGGCAGACAGGAAAATAGAGGGGTTGGTGAGCAGCTTTCTGGGGGAGCTTTGGTTTAGCATTTTGCTGTAACACTTTACAAAGAACAATGAGGAAGGCAGGTGCTGTTCTGGCACAGGCAGTTTCACAGGACAAACCCCTACCCTTGCAAATGATGAAAGCAGCTGCAGCAAGCAGCACAGAGGAGAGGTGAAGGAGCTCAGCCATTTACATACTGGCCATGGCACTACAAGATTTTGGGGAGCACAAGAAGGGCAGGTGTCCTGTGCCCAAAGTGGGGCTATTTATCACTGGCCTGGCTCCACAGTGGGAGTGGGTGGGGACAGACAGAATCGTGTTCACCATCCATTGATTTGTGACCACACAGATTCACCTTACAGGAGGGGGAACCAGACACAAGCCATCAGCAGTGGTATGTGGGGCTGGGTGGGTGCTGGGAGCCTGGGCCCGTTCACAGCCCTCCCTCTGCCTGTCTCCACCAAGACAGAGCTGCCGGCGCCCTACGGCCCCTGGATGGACATCGCCCGTGAGCTGCCCCAGCTGATCGCGAGCCATCAGCTCCGCTCACGCGTTCACCAGGTATGGCATTCTCCCTCCTGCTTCTGGAGCTCTCTCCAGCCTTGCTCTGGCACAGCAGTGTCTGTAAAACGTGCAAAAGCAGCCCAGCAGCACAGATGTGTGCTGAGCCAGGACTGACACCAGGCGACAGCAAAGTCTTGTCTTTGGCACAGAAATAACTCCTGCACCAGATCCAAGTGCTCAGCAGCCAGCAAGGGCTGGAGCACGGCCCCTCTAGGTGTCACAAGAACCATGTCTCATCCCAGCCATGCTCCAAAGGAGCACAGGTGCTCCGCCAGCTTCCAGTCAGGCTCGACCCTTTCAGGATCAGCTACTCCCATGGGCATTCCAGCACCAGGAGGAGGGACTCCTTTTTTTGAGGAAAACCCCATGGATTACTGTCCCTGCTCACAAACCAGTAACAGTGCAGCAGGAGCCAATCCTGCAGAGTGGGTGGGAAGGGAGGCATAAAGGCAGGGGAGAAGAACTAGGAGGGTTCCCCCCAGCTGGCAGGGCAGCCCCTCCACCACAGGGGCCTTGGCATTGCTGGCTCTGCTCCTTGCTCCCAAGGGTTTCCCTGGCAGATGCCGCAGCTGAGCACGCAGCACCTCCGAGGACGTGAGGAGCTGCACTTGGCACACCTGGTGCTCAGCTTCATCACCATGGGCTACGTCTGGCAGGAGGGCGAGGAGGGCACCGTGCAGGTAAAGGCAAGGTAAAGCAGGTTTGCCTGCTCCTTGGGGTCTGGGAGCTGCTCCCTTAGAACTTACCCCACGGGAGCAAAGCCCCTTTCCCATGGCTGCAGCAGGAGTGTGCCCCCTCCTGCCTGGCTGCTGCCTGCCACAGGCACCTTTCCTCCGCCTGACACCATCCCCACCTTCCCCTGTGCTTTGTGACACTCAGGTCCTGCCCCGAAACCTCGCTGTCCCCTTCTGGGAGGTCTCACAGGCCCTGGGCCTCCCGCCCATCCTCAGCCATGCAGACTTTGTGTTGGCCAACTGGAGAAGGAAGGACCCCAACGGGTAAACAGGCAAATGCCAGGGAACCAAGCGCGGTTCTTCCTGCAGCTGGGCAGCAGTGATGAGCAGGTGTCAGGGACAGACTGTTCCCAAACTGCTCCTGTTCTGCCAAAGCCCCTTGAATCCCACCTGTGCTGGGCTCGGCCTCATGGGTGGGGACACAGGAACTCTGTGGGAACATGGGTGTTTCTGGGAGCAGCCCTTGGGACACCTCCTCTATTCTCTGCAGAGCATGGACTGTTATTGGAACAATTTATAATATCTCTCTCTCTCTCCTTTTCTTGTGCATTTGTTGGCCATAACTGAAATGCCTTCAGGCCTCTGGAAATTGAGTAAGTAGTTATTGCTCATTTATTTTCTAACGGTGTTGGTTTTGTTTGGATTGGCTCAGCTCTGTAGCACTGCTTGGGCTGAACCTGTCTTGATGTGTGTTGTATTTGTCACACCAGTGCCACTGTGATGGCAGCAAGGGGACTGTGGCAGAGCCGCTGGCTGCTCTGGCTGCACAGACCCACTGGCCATGGGGAGGGCACGGGGAGGGTGGCAGGGCCCCCTAAACCAGAGCAGTCCTGCTCCCCTTTTACTCTGTGCCAGCTCCTCTCTGCACGGGCTGCAGATAAGAGACTGTGGAGTCTGGGATGGTTTTGTTCCAAGGGCTCAGTGGGTCCCACAGTGTGTAAGGAAATCCTGAGCCACCACCCCCCAGTCCCTCCCCTTGGCCCCTCCAGGAACCTGGACACGATCATCACACTGCCTGGGGGAGAGAGCCTGCGGGGCTTCATCCTTGTCACCCTGCTTGTTGAGAAGGCAGCTGTGCCTGGCATTAAGGTGGGTACTGCCGTGTGTCAGGGCTCTTTGCTTACCTGCACTCTACAGTGCCTGAGGTGCACCCACAAGGTGCTCCTGTCCCCTGAACCCGGGCTGGGGAAGGGGCAGAGCTGGCATGGGTGACAGCAAATGTCCAGAGCCACTGTACACAGACGTCCTACCCCTCTGTGACTCGGTGCTGTCCCTCCTCCTCCCGCAGGCACTCACCCGGGCCCTCGGTGCCATCCGGCAGTGTGATGAGGAGAGCCTGCACAGAGCCCTGGAGGAGCTGGCAGGGGCCATCAAGGCCATGAGCGAGGCACTGAGGCGGATGCACGGTGAGAGCAGCTGGTGCCTGTGCACGCTGCAGCTCATGACACACACTGGTGTAACTGCCCATCACCTCTGATCTCATTGGCTTCCTCCTAGACTATGTGGATCCAGAAGTATTCTACTCTGTGATCCGGATCTTTCTCTCTGGGTAAGTGGAGCCTGTTTCCCTTCAGAGCCACTGTGCTGGCAGCCCCCAGGGCTGGGGGGAGCTGGGAATGTGCAGGGAAGGGGCAGCCCAGAGGGGATATGAAGCTCCCCAGGGCAGGGTAGGGACCAGCATTGTGTCTGGCAGTGATGCTCCCTAGAGCATCATGATCCTGTCCTTCAGGAATTCCTAGGCACTGGATCAGTTGGGCATGGACTGTGGCCATGGGCTGGGGTCTGCTTTCCTACAGCTTCTCTCCATCCCATGCTTCAGCTCAGCCCTGGCAGCCCCAACAGCCAGAATTGTGCACAAATGAACCTTCCCTGCTCTTGGCCAAACAGTTTTGACAGAAGAGGAATTTCTCTTTCCTTCCACACTGTGTACACAAAGCTGCAAAGCTGAGCAGAGGCTCTTCCCACTGTGTGTTAAGGAAACATCTGTAACAATCCTCTTGCTGCTGCTCTGTTACAATTCTGTCAGTTCAAAGAAAGAAAATCTCCCCCAATACTGCAAATGCCATTCGGGCAAGGCGGAACCACAGCCCAGGGGCCCAGCATGGTGCCTTCACCATCCCTCAGCACCCCTGTGGGGCTGCAGCATCTGCAGACACCAGGTCCCAGGCCTCTCAGGGGGATTCTATTTTTATTTCTCTCCATCATATCTCAGCATTCCCAAGTAAAAGGCTCAGTGCATCGTGATTAAGTTTCTCTCATTTTTTATCCAAGCTGACCTTGTCTCGATGGTCATCAGCTTGGGAAAACATGCCTTTTAAATTCCCTTCTGCTTATAAGAACTTCCCACTAGTAGAGGTTACTATAAATACAATCCTGGGAGAACTAAAAATATTCTGGTATTTGATAATGAATCTATTTTCTCTGCAGTTTCTGTAAAATCTGTTCCTGTAGCCCAACAGACACTGCAGCCAGCACCAAAAGCCTCATGGAATGGTGCATTCTGCTAAAGGTCAACAGATATTTTTGTGCCAGGCACTTTACCTCCCTGAAATCCTAACTCCCGTCTCCATTTGACTTCTCACATTTGAGAAGTGTGAGCACTTCTCCATTTCGGCACAAGGGGGGCTGACAGGGTCTGAGCTCAGGGTATGTGTGGGAGGCACCAGCAGTGCTGGCTCCCGACCTGCCCAGGACCAGCAGCTTCAGAGGGAGGAAACCCCATCCTTGCCTTGTTATCTGCAGAGATAAATAGAGGCAGGCTGGCCTGGCCTCTACTTGTCTTTTAAATGCCTTTATAAAAGATATCACCTTGAGCAACAAGAACAAAGGAAAATCCAAACTTCAGGGGCTCAAAGGAGTGTTTGGGTGACTACCTGCTTCTCCAAATGGCCACTGACATTCAAGGAATTGATGTAAAGTGCCACTGTTGCCCAGACAGGTGCCCCCTCCCCTCTCGCAGACCTCAGGCAGCTCTGCTTGCAGAAACCTTCCTGAGCTGGAGCAGGAGGTGCAGCCAGGCAGGGCAACGTGTCCCAGCACAGTGTGCTCACCAGGGCATGGAGATCCCAGAGAACGCTCTTCTGGCAAAGGGAAATGAAGGATTTCTCCTTACCCCCATGGCCTCACTGTGTGCTTTGGCACAGTATCTGATTTCCAAGCTTATCTCCTGCTTGAGGAAGGCTGACACGGCTGCGTTGGAGGAGGAGATCCATGGGCTGGGCCAGGAAAGCTGTGCTCAGTCTTGCCAGCCCGAGGTCCCTTCTCACCGGCCCTGTCCCCAGCCCATGGCCGCTGCCTGACTGCCGTGTCTCCTGCTCAGCTGGAAGGACAACCCTGCCATGGCGCACGGGCTCATCTACGAGGGGGTGTCCCCGGAGCCCATGGCGTTCTCGGGGGGCAGCGCGGCGCAGAGCACGGTCCTGCACGCCTTCGATGAGCTCCTGGGCATCTGCCACCGCCAGGACAGCGGTGAGCCACGAGCTTTTCCTTCTCCAGAGCAGCTGAGGGGCCGGGGAGGAGATGAGCCAGAGCGACTCCCATGACTGTGCCAGCTCTGTCAGGCAGGGGGACATGTGCTCATCTCATCCTTGCAGAGCCTGGCTGGGACCAGGCTCTGCCCAGTGCCAGGGAGGAAGGTTATAGATGTGGCTCTGGCAGGTGCTTCCTCACCATGATAAATTCACAAAAGCACACGTTTGGCTTCTTGCACGTCAGCTTTTTGCTGAGGCTCTCTATGGGCCGAGAGATGAGGGAGCAGAGCACGCAGGCATCCTGCCAGTGAGAGGCCATTCATAAAGCTCCACTTTAGTCCAGCCCACAACAGAAATATTTACCAGAAATTAGCAAAACCACTTTACTAGCAAAAAAAAACCCAAACAAATCAAAAGGCTGGGAGCAGGGCTAAACCCTGCCTTTTAGGGTTAGCACCAGCCCTAATGGAGCACTGACCTAATATGGGTTTTCTTTCTCACTTAATTGGAGGCAGAGCAGAAGAGGCTGTGCAGGCTGTCAGGGGTCCCTCAAGCTGTGCCAGCACCACAGCTCCAGGCCAGCTTCTCTCCTAGAGGGTCGGGGCCTTTAATCCACTTACCCACAACTTATTCATTCCTTTGGCGGTGTCTCGCAGCTGCCTTCCTGCACAGGATGAGGGAGTACATGCCCCCGCCGCACAGAGCCTTTGTGCAGGAGATCCATGATGCCGTGTCCCTCAGGCAGCTCGTGCTCTCCTCGGGGGACGCGCGGCTCCGCGCCGCCTTCAACCGCTGCGTGGCCGCGCTGGCAGACTTCAGGTCCTACCACATCACCATCGTCACCAAGTACATCGCCGTTGCGGCGGCCAAGGCCAAGGCCAGGCGGGCAGAGCCGAGCGCCGGGGCCGGGCCCTCGGTGGGAAAGCCCCCATCTGCCCTGGAGGCTAAAGGGACCGGCGGGTCCCACATCTTCAGCTTCCTGAAGAGCATCAGGGACACCACCAGGGAGGGGATGATAAGTGCCTGACCTCCCCCGAGGGTTGCCCAAAGTGGGCGCAGGAGGCCAAGGGGCTTTGGTGTCTGTCTGCAACGCACAAGCCAAGATCCAAACCCTCCCATCAGCAGCGGCCTTCCCACCTATGCACGTCTGGGACATGGGGGACACGCTCGGGGCTGCTGAGAGAGAACAGTGCTGCTGCTGCTGCCTCCCCCAGCAGGCACACAGCGAGCTCAGCATCCTCCCCTGGCCCCGGCACGGGCGCAGTGTCCTGTGTGGCACTGACCCAGCACACCCTCCCGGGCCCCCGGGAAGAGCTGTGTCCCTCCAAGCCCCGCTTCTTCCCCGCTCCAGCCCGGCGTGGGGGCCGCAGCTCGGGTGGACACGGGTGGGTCGCACGGACGAATAAAGCAGCGATTGCTGACCCATCTGTGAGGCCGGGCCCTGTGTCCATCACCAGGTGGCGGCAGAAAGCCGCGTTTGGCAGCCCGGGAACCGAGCGGGGCAGGGATGGCGAGGTGGACACGGGCGGGGACTGGGGGGCGCAGGGCGGAGGGGTTCGGGGGACAGCGAAGGGCGAGAAGGAGCTCCTCGCTGTGACCCCCAGCGCTGGCACCCGGACACGGCTCCTGTCCCCCCACACCTGCAAAGGGACCGTGATTACTCCACAGGGGAAATCCAACAAACACCAACTCCCGTCATGGCAGTGATGCTGAAGCCACTCAAACCCAGCCACGAGCGGAGTGTGGATGAGAGGAGGGAGCCAAGCGGTGGGACAAATGCGAGGTGCCCAGGAGGCTGCTGTGCACAGGAAGAGGCACAGGGGCTGCTCTCCGTGGCCAGCTCCATTGCCCCTCCTGGTTCATTAAGGGCTCAGGATGTCACAGGGGCAAAGCTGCAACACTGAGGGTCACACGGGCTTCACTTTAAGTCTCGGTGATAACACAGTGCTGTAGTAGGGGACATGGGGACACATGGCTTCCCCAATGGGCCAGCATGGGAAAAATACTTTTGACAAAGCCCTGATCCTCACTAGGTACTGGCAGCAGAATAACACGCAGCCTGGTGCCAGGGTCAGCCCCATAGAGAGGCTCCTCCGACACTGCTGCAGGTGAAGTGAGACCCCCGGGCAGCCCCCGCGCTGGGCGTGGCTGCTCCTGAGTGTCACCGCCCGGCCACGGCTGCGGGAACGGCTCACCTCGCACCACCGACCTGGGCTGAGTGGGCAGAGCCCTGTGCCAGAGCCGTGCTAAAGCTTTTTTTATAATGCCAGGTGCCTATGTTGCCCTTTTCTAGCAAGTCAGCACGCCCAGATTCCTTGGAATTTGCATCTTTAGGGAAATCGGGCCATATGGCTCTGTTTTGCCTTCCCGGGTTTTGCTGGCACAGCCACCAGAGGCAGGATTCGCACCCAGTCAGTGTCTTGGTGCAAAAATAGCCCTGGCAGTGCCCCTTCTGCACTGCCAGGAGAGTCAAGGTCCTTTGAAATGAGATGTTGTTCCCATAAGGGCAAAAACAAGCTCAGCACACTGTAGCTTGAATTATTAAACTCTTGCTAAATTGTATTTTGTGCTCTTTTTTTGAATATAGCCCTAAAACTGGGGCTTCAGAGATGGCTTCAGTAAACAACCCACGGGAACGTGTCAGCACCTTTAAATCTTTGCCTGGCAGCACTCCTTCCACTTGCTCTTCATTTCTGAATAGCTGCTGCATATTTCATGTAGGAAATATTTCATCCCGATGATTGTCTTGGCCTATTGCATTTCAGACCATTTCAGGAAAACAGCAAACTTGGACCAGGGGAAAAATCACTCCATCTAAATGGGAAAGGCAGCCAGGACTGGAGGGAGCTGGGGCAGGCTGGCCCTGTGGGGGACGGGGGCTCTGCATGTGCTGGAAATGCCCAAACCCCGCTGGGAGCAGTGATGCTCGCACCAGGCAGGGCCACGGGACCCCAGCAGGGGGGTTTTATTCCTTCTGCACACTCCCTTCCCTGAACGTGCTGCCCCTGGGGCCAGGAGCAGGTCCTTAGGAGCAAGGAGATGGATTTGTGTCACCTGAGAAGAGAAGAGGGGAGGGGAGATGGGAAATCAGAGAGGCTGACCATGTCAGAGGGCTCTGGAGAGCCAAGGGGCTTTCCTGCTCTGGAGAGCACATTCCCCTTTTGGTGAGCAAGGAAGGTGCCTAAGAAACTGCAGAGGAGTCAGCCCACAGCATTCCCAGGCCAGCAAACTGCACAGCACAGGCTCCGTGGTTACCACATGCTCTGTCACAGCCAGCTCACAAACAATCAGCTGCAGCTCCTTTGGAATGGAGTGCAGCAAGGATCCTGCCTCTCTGGAAGCACCCAGACAGTGAGCCACAGTAAGGCACAGGCCTTTCCTGTGTGCTCTCCTGGCAGGCTGGGACAGCTGCTCCAAGAGAGCTTTGATTCCCCTCTGTTTTCAAACCATTGCTGTCTAACATTGATCACAAGACACAGACATCTAAGGTCTCAGGTGCATTCTGACTGGAAGCACGTGCCATTTAAATAATTTATGCCTGTGCCTAAAAATGGCACCATGTGTTTGAGGATAACCGTGTGCTTGGCATCCATGCTGCATCCCACCAGTGGGACCTGAGCTGCCACAGGCTGCCAGCCTGAGGCCCTGCTGTGTCCTGAAGGGTTTGTTTTGGCAGGCACTGCACACCCCAGAATGTGAGGGGTGAGTCCAGCTACAGCCACCTCCTCTCCTGAGCAGCAATGTCCAGGCTCTGCTGCTCTGTCAGACCCCAGCTGGGACAACCTGAGCACTGGAACAGGCAGGGTTAAGGCCATTTCTGCAGCTTGGTAATAGAAATAATGGTATTTCAGCAAGGGAAAAGCAGCAAAAGAGCTGCTCCCCTCCCTCTTTCAGAGGTGCTGCCCCCCAGACCTCAGCTCCCAGAGGTACATCTCTGCAGTGAGGCTGGCATGTGCAGGCTGCCCAGGATCCACATGACTGAGAACGGGATTTTGCACCAACTCCCTGAGCCCAGCAGTATCTGCTGGGTCAGCTGGGACTGACGCCTGCCAGGGAGTGGATGGAAAAACAGGAGAGATGTCACAGCCCTTGTCCACATCCAGAGCAGCAGCTCCAGCCCCAAATCGGTGCCACCCACACAGAAATCTCCCTTATCTCTGGAGCCAGGCCCTGTCCCTGCAGCACTGAGGCACAGGTTTCCATTGTGGAGCTGCCACTCAGAGCTGCCCAGCAGCCCAACAGCTCTTCCAGCCACATATTGGAGTGTCCACCTGACTCCTGGCTCCTTGCTTTTGTTAGGCAGAGATTTTCCCCATGGTATCTGATGGTCAGGCCTGTGTGATGGAGAAGGAAGCCTGGTGCACGCCCAAGGTGGCCTCGCCTGGGCACACCTTCGATGCACCAAACCTCACAGAGCCTCAGCAGCCCTGGGACCAACCCGCAGGAGGTGGCCAGCCCTGCCTGCCAGGCTCCCTGGCCATGCCCAGCCCGTCATCCTACCCACACTGTTGGCTCAGACTTTCCATCATCCTCAATCGCTTTGGCCTCCGGGTCCCTCCTTGCCGTGCCCAGGTCTCACCCAGGTCACCACTGAGACAAATCTGTGCAAAAGTTCCTGAGCACCTTTCCTGGTGCCGGGCTGGGAGCCCCCTCCACAGGAATTCCCACAGCCCGCAGGCAGCCTCAGCCAAGTGCTTTTCTGCCTTTGTCCCTGTGAGTATTTGAAATCGAACAGGAATACAAACATTTGGATTCTAGACACTTCCCGATTCTGGCCTTATTTATCATACTTGGCTCTGCTCCTGGAGCTGGGGCCAGAAGAGGCTCTGAATGATTTAAGTGATTTAGCATGCTGTGCATAGATCAATCTCACTCTCCCCTCCAGCCATAGGTTTCCCTCTGTGGTTTGCTGCACACTTATTATATCCATCAATATCCAAGTAATTAAAATCCCCCATTATCTGGGTCCTGGCTCCCTTACAAACCCCTCATAAGCCATAAACTCATTCATGATCAACCTCCCTAAAGTGCCTGGGAGTTTGCAGCCCATCTCAGGGTCCCCAGGCTGTTGTTACATCGTGAAGGTCCCACTGGAGCCATGGCCAATCCAGTCTGAGCCAGGCTGCTATTCCTCTCCCTGTGTTCCTGGTCTGTGCCAGGATTGCTCATTTCTATCCCCATCTTTCTCCACTCTCTGCTGAGTTTATCTCAGAGCAAC
Source organism: Ploceus nigricollis (assembly GCA_013399945.1). NCBI lineage: Eukaryota > Metazoa > Chordata > Aves > Passeriformes > Ploceidae > Ploceus > Ploceus nigricollis. The sequence goes on along the minus strand of VXBC01002534.1, from coordinate 140,290 downwards.
TCCCCCAACTCCTGCCTCACGTGTGCTGCTGGAGCAGAGCTTTGGACCTGCTGCATTCCTGGGAGCACCCAGGGGCTCCGAATGCTGCGTCCCAAATTTGCCCTGCTGCAGAACCACTTGCGGTACCTTGGAAAGGCAGCAAGTCCCCAGAGCTGTCACCCCTGTGGCCCAAATGTCCCTGCACTGTGATCAGGGACCATCCCAGGGCTCTTCTGGGGGGACACTTCCTTGTCACCTGGTCGGGCTCCGTTCCTGCACACCTCGGCCAAGGGTCTCTAAGCATTTATTAATAACAACCAATTTGCCTTGTGATTTCCCATTGGGGGGGATGTGAGAGCACAGAAAACAATTGCCTTCACCTTCTTTCTGTGCTGCCACTTGCCCCAGACCTGAGGCTGTGCCTGGAGCGCCGTGTCCCTCGGAGCAGCAGCTTGGCACAAGCAGAGGCTTATCTGCACCTGGGGAAGGGCTCACCTCTGCAGAGCTACTGCAGGCCAGGGATGATTACAGGCCATGACTTAAGCCAAAAAGTGCTAATTACAGCATGGGGGAGGAGAGAGGAGCTGCTAAATTACACCTAATATGGAGAGGGCTGGGGAACAGATGGAGAAGCCACCACTACTACGAGGATGACACAGGGCTGGGAGATGGTAAAGTCTTCATTATCAGATAAAGGATGCCCAGAGGGACCTTTGGGAAGGGGTTTTATTTCCCTAAAATCCTTGGTGTCTGGCCAGTGTTTGTAAAACATTGCACTATTACAGCTGTTGGTAAATAAAGAAACCAGAGACCCAAACATTGGCACTAGAATAAAAATAGCTTAACGTGGGGCAAAGGGTGGGAGCAAGACACAGGCAGGTCCTGACGAGGGTCTCATCATTTCTCTGCTGCCCGGGTGCCCAGCCAGGCTGGGAGCAGGGTTTGACCAGTGCCTGCCTGGTGGCACGTCACTCGTGCCACACGGAGGATGTGCCACGGCCCCCGAACGCCTGTTTGCCAAGTTAGTCACCACAGGCTGCAGTCCCAGAGCTGGTAAACAAGGGCAAACACAGATACTGGTGTCCAGGAGGCACGGTGAACCCGTGAGGCAATCACCACCCGCCATCCTAGGAGCTCTACTCAACCCCATTTCTCAGAAAAGAGAAAAAAAAGGAAAAGAGACAAGGCACTGCTATTATTGCAGTAAGAGGCTGTGTCATGCTGGGCTCTGCAGCTAAATATATTCGGTGTTTACTGTAAGCAAGGACAGTGGGAAGCCTTCCGAAACGGCGCGGGGGCTGCTCCCATTTTTTCAGCTATCAATCACGCCCGGCTTGAGCCATTTTTATCCTGACACAAATGGAAAATATTTTCCTGGTTTAATTTCTACTGATCAAAGATACTTCCTCAACAGAGAGGAGCCCCACAGCCCCGGGAGTGGGGGGGAGAAGAAATCCCCGAGGAAACTATTTCCCTGAGGGGACGTGGGACACAGCTCAGGAGCAGATGGGGCACATGAGGACACCACCCCTGAGAGCTGTTCACCATCCCACAAGTCAGGACACCATCCCACCAGCCCAGGGGCACTTGGCCAGGCTATTATTCCTTTCTCTTCCCCAATTCATTTGCCAAACAAGAAATTTGGTGTTTACCACGTGCCTGCCAAACACAGCACCAGGAGCACCTTGGCACTGCCCCAAGGGGTGCGGGTCCCCTTCGCTGCCCCAGATCCTCTTCCCCAGCTGCTGCCATGATCAGAGAGGCCTGCAGAGGGGCAGGGTTTTGGGGTCAGATATCTGTTTACTTTCTCTGTAAGATTTCCCTAAACAGCGTTGGAAAATGCTCCTTCCACAAAGCTCATCGCGGCCGGAACTGACTCAGCGTTGTGCACAGAGGGTCCTGGACATGAGCTCACTGGCCTCAGGGCCCTGACGTCACACTCAGCGCTGTTTACTGACAGACCATGTCTTTTATTTTATTTTATTTTATTTTATTTGTGCCCATCAGAGTGGTGAGAGCAGGGCTCCCCATGTGTCCCCTGACCCTCCAACCCCCCGGCTCCCTCAGTCTCACACAGACCCTTGTGATGGGCAGATCCTCTCCACAAGGCAGACACAAAGTCACATCGGATTTACATCTCCCAGGCAGATGCCAACAACTCCAGAGCACAAACTGCTGGCTGGACTTCTGCTTCGACCCCGAACCACTGGGGGCTCAGAGCCACAGTGGGAGCTGTCAGAGCCCAGGCTCACCATCAGCACCTTCTGCTCAGCCAGACCCTGCCAGAGGGACTACACTGCTTGCTATATGCACAGCATCACCCCTCTCCTCTTCCCTCCTCCCTCACAGAACTAAAATCTACTGGCAGCTCTAAACTGGTTCTTTTTTGTCTGAACTGCTGCATAAATAACCCAACAGACAGCCTGAAGCCCCTGCACACTGACACCTGACAGCGAGTCAAGGGCAGATCTCGAGAACAAAGACAAGGCTCCCATGTAAACAAGGCATCAGTCACTGAGACTGTAGCTGTGATTGTGGGGAAACATCTAGAAGGCATTGCTGCCAGAGTTAAACACGGCTGAGAGCAGGGGCTGTCAGCAGGCTCAGTGTCGAGCTGGCAGCACTGGGGCTGGTGGCTCTGGCTGGGGCCAGGACACAAGGGGAAGCACTCTGGGCTGTACAGAGCAGCTCTGTGCCCCACAGATGATTCAGGGCTCGTGGGAGCCTCCCTGCTCCGGTTCTACCCAGCTCAGACCTGTGGCAGGTGACACTGCTCTGGTGCCTGGAGCTGCCAGCCTTGCCTGTCCCAGAGACAGGCTTTACAGCCCTGCTGCTGCTCTTTGAGCAGGGCTGACGTGTGCAGCTGAGGGCAGCCTTCTGGGGAAAACAACCACTGGCAAAAGTTCACTTACCTGCCCCAACGGCTGCAGTGGCCCTGGGGACAGCCAGAGCCCAGGCACAAACCTGTGTGACACCCCTGGAGCAGCTCCCATCTGCAGTGGGGCCTCAGCATGCAAAAAGTGCCCCCAAATACCCCGATGCAGCCAGCAGCCCCTGCGGCTCAGGCACGGCCACAGGGATGGGAAGGGGATCACAGAAATTGCTTTTCTAGCAGCTACAAAGCAAAGTTGCTGGGCCACCAGAGATGGTGGTAGGAGCCAAACACCATCTGTTCTCTCCCAGAAACTCTTTTGTTAGTGGAGAAATGAGCTATAAGGCTGACAACTCCGCAGTGCCAAGCTCATCTCCCAGACGATCAACACGGCGTTGACTCCCTGATAAATCTCCACAGACGCAGCTCTGCTGTTCCCTCCTTCCCTTCCCGTCCCTTCCCGGGTTTCTTCTCCCAGTGTTACTCAGCTACACATACCCAAACCTCAGCTATTCCTCTCCAAAACATGGCCAGGCCAGGAGCTCCCTCTGCCATATCCCAATTTGCTTTGACACAGAATTAAGGAACTTAAAACTAAATTCTGCTCAAGAAGCCTGTCCCTCTGACCTTGGACCTGGCTTAGCTCTTTCAACACGAAGCCAGTGTTTCCCAGCCTGGACCCCCTGCAAGCTTCCAAACACTGCACAGAGGTCACCCAGGCTTTCCCTTGTGCCTGGCTCCAGACAGAGCCACGAGCCTGAGCCTTTGGTGTCCCCTGCCTAGCCCGGGATCTGCTCTGCACGGCCACAGCCCTCCCCGGTACCCAGACCACCCTTAGCAGCCCCCGGGTGCCCCAGGGCCGCATCGCCGCCGTCCCGCCCCAGGCTCGGCACCGCTCCGGTGCCGCTCATCCGGCCCGGAGCCGGCTCTGGGGGCACCGCGGAGCCTTCGGGAGCCGGGGGCGCCGCAGACCCCCAGAGGGCGGAGCGGCACAAAGGCACAAAGGCACATCCTGTCTGCACCTCTCCTGCAGCAGAGGAAGCGGCTCGGCAGAGATTAGAGCCCGAGGAGCGGGGCACCGCGGCGCCGTGCGTGTGCCGGGCGCTGCGACAATGACCGAGCCAGCCCCCGGCCCAGCCCCGCGCAGGATTTCCCGTGAGCCCGTCCCCTCGGCAGCACACAATGAGCTGTCTGACAGCTGGAGACAGAAGGCTCTGCCTTCGCCCCCCTCCAGCGACCGGTCCGCGGGACCTTCAGGAAGATCAAACAGGAAATCGGGCAGAGAAAGAAAAGGTTGTTCGTGCTCGAAAGTCCAAACTTTCATTCCTGACCCGGGAGGAAGATGCTGAAGTCAGGATATTCAAATACTTTCCCTGGGTCCCAGGGGAATGGCAGGACACGGTGAGCGGGGCTGCACGAGCGATGGGCCGGTGCCATCCCAGGGGCCGGTGCCATCCCAGGGGCCCGTGCCATCCCAGGGGACTGGTCCTGCTGGCACGTGCTCACACCTGATGGAGTTTTCCCACTTAAATTCCTACCCAACTCCTGGGTGTTGTTCACCTGCACCCCCACGGACAAGGCTCCTCTTTTTGTGACGATGCTCTGGCTGGCAGCCCACTGCTGTATTTCAGGCCACTGTATTTCACAGCCAGAGCTTCTCTTTGCAAGACGGATTTTGGAAGTCTCAAGCACCAAGAGAATCACCTGTGGCTCCCTTACAGAGCAAGCCCTTGCCTGCCCAGACCCTGCAGTCCCCTGTGGCAGCAAGCATCCACACCAGCTGTGTCCTCAGCTCTGCTTTGCTGAGTGCAGGGCTTCTTCCAAGGGGTCCTGCCTGGTGAAAGTGCCAGAAGTTTCTGTTTCTCTTCTGTTTCCTACCAGACATGATTTACTTACTGTAGCTGGCTATCCGTTATGCCCTGCACTGCATTATTAACTTGGTGATCGTACATTTAGCAGAGAATTTATGAGAAATGAGGAGACATTCATTATCAGTAACACCACAGACTTTACTCTTATATGGTCTCCCTGCAGGGAGCGATGCTTGGCTCAGCCACACTCACCCAGCTCCAGCCATCCCTGGGCCAGAGCAGGACAGGGCTGCTCTGCACATTTCTGGGGCTGCATTCCCCTCACTTAGGCCAGTCCTTGTTTTTTCCCCTATTAAAATATTTTCTGATGGAATTTAATGGGCTTAATTGTGCCATCATGCCTTCTGTTGTCTGAAAACCAGTATGTTTTTCCTGTTCTCAGGCAGGGAGCTGTGTGAGGATTGTCTGAGACATATCTGTGCTTCCCAGCAACTGAACTGCAACAGAAGTGCCCTTAAAATACCCTCCTTATCCTGAACCTCTGACCTGGGGACAAATATCCCCTCCTTCCTGTACCTCTGAACTGGGGACAAGTACTGCCCTGCCCCGTATCTCTGAAATGGGGAGCACAGGAGGAGTCACAAGGAACACAGATGGCCAAGTTAAGCTCCTGGGGTTTCTGTGAGCAAAGGCTAAAGTGTCCTGCCGTGAGATTTGGACAAGTGTTCCCAGATGTTCTATTAAAGAAACAACAACCACAGAAAAACCCGAGCAACAGCCAAACAAACAGAAACCTCAGGTGGGGTCCCAGAGGCACACACGTCCCAGTGGAGAGAGGCAGGTTGGAGCCAGGGCAGGCACTGCCATTCGCACGACCTGGATGTCTGACAACCTCCCAGGAATTTGGGTTGCAAGAGCAACGCAATGAACCAGCTCCTCCTTGACCTTAGAGCCATGCCACAGCTGTCTGCAGAGCACTCCATCTCGGAAACCTTTCCGTCTCGGAAACCTTTCCCAGCAGACAGTGGCATTTCTGGCTCCTGAGAAGGGCTGGGGTTCCCCAGCTGCAGGCTGGTGGCAGCTGTGAAGGCTGTGAGGAGCCAGATCTCCAGACCATGTAAGCCAGGGAAAGAATGGGAAGAGCAGGGATGGCTGGAGGCTCCTGGACACTTCCCATTCCTAGGTTTTCACTGAATGACCTGAAGACAAAGCAAATATCTATCTATAGCTCTATATCTATATTTATATCTATATCTGTATCTATATCTATATCTCTATATCTATCGTCTATATTTATATCTATATCTATCTATATCTATATCTATATCATCAATATCTATCGGTTATATCCCACAGGTATCACAGGATATTCTGAGTCTCAGCTTCTGAATGTCCCATGCCTGCCTGGGAAGGTCTGGGCAGCACCGACGCTCCCTGGGGGCTGCTGCCTCCTCTGATCCCAAATGGGTGCTACAGACCGTGCAGGCTTTGGCAGCAGCCAGCGGAGGGACAGCTATGCAAAACATGCCCCAGGGAACTGCCAGGCATCCCGGATTACCTTCTTTGGAGTGGTTTTGGAGGTTACATGAAGGCGAAGCCAGTTCCCTGGAAGAGTTTGTGGCGCAGGCACTGGCTGCCCCAGCCGCCCCTGCCCCCGGGGCAGCCCCATCCTCCCTCCAGCTCCTGCCCTGGGGCTGCCAGCTCCCTGGCCAGTCCCGCGGCTCTCCTGGCAGCAGAACCCCTCGCACCCCTCGCCCGTCACGCCGGGAAAAGCAGAGCACAATTAGAGATGTGGCTGCACCTCTCTGCAGACGGAGGGGATGGGAATTAATCCTCCCATTAACGGGTGAAATGGAGCGTTTGTGTCTCACAAAGCAATTACACAATAATAGCAGGAGAACGATGATAGAAATCACATCTTCTCTGAAGTTGCTCTCCAATCCAACACATGAATAATTCCTCCTAGGCATTACTGGGAAAGCAGTATTAAAACACCCATATAAACAAAAATTACTGGAAAAAAACAGACGAGGCATGCTTCATCGCTCTGTCAGAGCCAAGCACAACTAAATTTATACAAAGTGGGCAGAGAAGCTTGAAGGGGCAAAGACATTTGTTACTGCTCTGTGCAAGATGAGCTCACAAGGAACGCGTGCTTGATCTTGGCAGCTTTCTGATGTCTTACTCCTAAAGCATCAGCTTTAGTCTCGGTTTCCATGGCAGACACTTTTCTGAGCTTGTATCTTCCACAGATATTGCTAATTTATGCTGTCAGCCACATCTCTGCAAATACCTGCAGAGTGATTCCATGTGCAGTGGGAGCAGTGAAAACAAGGTGCACGTGAACCTGCCGCAGCTCTTGGTTTTGACCAGGGAACAAAAAAGGGTTTGTTTTCTTCAGCCCACAAGATCTTGGCTGATCTTCTGGCACTGAATTTTGCCCCAAGTACCCTGACACTGTGTTATCTGTCCTGTGAAGCAAAGCACTTTCAGCATTTCATCCAGGCACGTGTTTTGGGCAGATTTACCCCCCAGTGCTCGGGCAGCTCTGAGCAGGAAGGGTTGGGCAGCACATGTGGCCCTGCTTCCTTCTGCTTCCCCATCATATTTCATGTTGGCAGAGTCTATAAACCATGAGATCTTTCCCAGGCAGAGATCCAGCCACACCAAAACTGTTCTATTTTCAGGGTGGATTTATCAGCCCTGCAAATGTTGAACAAGCAGCTGAATTGGTCTCACCAATTTGGCAAGACCATGGCAAGGTGAGGGGCTGCACGTCTGGCTGGTGGAAGAACAATCCCAGGGGTTTGCAAAGCTGTTGTTTATACACTGAAGCACGGAACACCCAGCACATACAAAAGAAATTGTGAAAAACTTGTAAAAAGTAACTCACACAATGACAGAACCACAGGAAGCGATGGCACGTGCAGGGAGAGCTCATGCCAGAGCAAAGTCCTGGCAGCAGTGGGGAAAACCTTGTCCCGGCAGGATATGGGGCAGGGCTGTTTCAGGATGTGCCCAGCAGCACCAAAGGGTGAGTCCCAAGTCCCAGGTAGGAAAGTGGCCAGACACTGAAATGAGACCACTCCCTCGCCTAAGGACAGAAGCCTGGCAAGTCCTGGCCAGCTGGAAGTTGATCTGAGCCTGGATGGAGCTGGGCTTGCCAGTCATTCTGTGTCCCAGGCAGCCACCTGCCCTGCTCACAGTTCACCTGGTGACCACCAACTCACAGGTAATCCCCTCCTCCATTCTGAGCCAGCACAAACACCTACACACGGGCTTCAGGTGTGTTCACCTCCTCACTGCTCCCGCTGACTGCTAGAGAGGCGTGTATGGCTCAGACATATCCCCTCCCTCTATCCAAAGGAACCCAAGTTTTAAAGGGAATGTGCAATAAAAAGCATCTGGGTGATGTTTCCTTGGATCTGTTCCCCAGAGTGGTCAGAGGTAATTTCCACAGCTCTCTGGTAAGTAAGGGAAACCCCTGGTCTGAGTGGGATGGGGACAGAGGCTGTTCCTGGAGCCTTTCAGCAAGGATGAGTAACAGGGCCAGCAACAACAGTAAACAAGCTCCTAGTTTTCCAAACAGAGCTCCTGCAGCATCCGGCTGCTTTAAAACATTAACCAAAATACACTTATCTCTGGCTCCTGGCCTTAAGTGACTTTTGAACCCGCAGCTATTCTGGGCCAGATTTGGCTCAGTACAGTCCAGGTGTCTAAGGCCAGCAGGAGCACCGGTGGTCAGAGCCAGCCCCTTGCTGGCAGCCAAGCCCTGTCCACCGTGCACCTCGAGTGAGAAGGGACCCAAAGTGTGCCCGAGTCCAGCTCCCTGCTCCTCACAGGAGCCAGAACTAACCCATATGACTAAGAGAGAGTCCTCCCAGCCCAAGGGCTTGTCATTGACCAAGGGTGGTATGGAGAGCACAGACTCTTGTGGAGCAGAGGTGAGTTTTCTTTCCAGCACTAATGAGCATGAAATTTAAACAAAAGGACACTGGAGACAGGAGCAGGGCAGCAAACTGAGTCTTCTTGCTCCCCCTGAGACCATTACCACGTGCAGCTGGGCAGCTGAGGGTGTAACAGCCAGGGAAGTCATCTCAGAGGATGTTATGGATCACCTGCCTTTGGGACAGCACTTGTCAGTTAGAAACTGCAGCTCTGTGTGCGCTGAAGATGAGTTGCATCTGCTGGGAAGCAGCAGAGAGGAACCCATGCCCAGACAGAAGCAGGTTTGCAGAGTTGGCAGTGGAGACAGAGCCAAGTTCTTGGCTGTTTGCACAGGCTCCAGCCTCTTGCTAGCATTGCAACAATTCTCACCTGGAGTTTTACCTGTTTTACCTGTTTATGATACGATATGTTGTGCACACAGTGCTTTTCACACGCAGCAAGGGCAGGAGTGGAGTTCGGGCTGTGCTGGCCCAGTCCCACAGCGAGGGTTGAAGCCTGTTCTGTGGTGGGTCCAAACACCCAACATTTCCGTTGCAGAAGCAGAGAGGACTTTTCATCTCGCCCGCACGACGGGAAAGTTGGCAACTTAAATGTTAAACTTGCCTGTGACTGTTGGGTGTTGACATCATCGTGATCTCACCGCTGTAACCGGAGCCCTCCAGCTTTTCCTCCAGCCTGCCTTTAAATACCAGCCCCGGAGCCAGCACAGCACGCGTTCCTCCGACGGGAGCCCGGGGCAGAGCCGGCAGAGCCCACGTAGATGAAAGCAAAGAGAAGCTCCAGCACTGCAGCCATGTCCACGTCACTGCGAGTGAGCCCCTCGGTGCACGGCTACCGCTTCGACACGGCCCTGCGCAAGAAAGCCGCGGCCAACATCTTCGAAAGCATCAACGAGGCGTCCCTGCAGAAACTCTTCAAAAACTCCGGGGACAAGAAGGCGGAGGAGAGAGCCAAGATAATCCTCGCCACCGACCAGGACATGGAGGAAAAAACGAGAGCACTAATGGCACTAAAGCAGAGGAGAAAAGACAAACTGCTGCAGTTCCTGACACTTCGGAAATACTCCATTAAAGTTCACTGAACTGGCGGAGGGAGCAGAAATGGAGAACGTTTTGTGACGGGACTGTTTGAGACCTCCTACCACACGCAGCATGCTCCGCTGCCCCGTGGGCCTGGGGACCTGAGAGTCCCCGCTCGGGGCTTCAGCCCCACCGCAAACCGCGAGCTGGCAGCGGCATCGTGGTGGCAGCTGCCACCGGTGTGGCTGCAGGGTCAGTGCCCATGGCACAGCGGTGTGGACAGCAGCCTGGTGTGGCCAGCAGGATCGGTGTCCATGGCACATCGGTGTGGGCAGCAGCCTGGTGGCCAGAGGCTCGCACAGAGAGAGCAGCTCCCAGCTGGAGGCAGACGAGCTCCTCCGGGCAGCCGAGCTGGGGGAAGCCCACACGCCCGGGTGTGACCCGGGACCTCCTGATGGACTTGGTGCCCACAGACTTGAGCCGGGTGCTTTGCCTCTCCAGCCCCGTTTCCCTGAAGCCTGAGCCCGTGCAGAGCCCCGGTGCCTGGTGGGGGCTCTGGAGACGGCTCAGCTGCTGGTCACGGGCACTTTGCACTGTTAAATGCACCCAAAGGCAGCGCGTGGTGCAGCCGGTTCAGCCGTCCGGGAACGCATTTGCTCCAGAGACACTCTGCACAACTGTGCCTTTCCTCCCCAAGCTGTATGTGTGCAGGGAAAGTCGTCTGCACAGAAGCAATAATAATGACAGATTTCCCTGAATTTACTGTGAAGTTCCCTAATATTATGTTCACTTACCACTAACACTAAAAATCTAAATATAATGTCTACAGTTCTTCTCTGTGTAGGTTACAGTCACTATTAGATGAGTACTTACTTCATGGCAATGTTTTATGACAATGTTATTATTATATCGACTATAATTTATTGCATACAGTGATGTGAAAACTAATAAATTATGAAGTAAATATAAATCATCTTGTCTGAAATGCTCAGTTCTCCTGGAGTGGTGGGGTTAGACTTTTTTTGTCATTTCACAGAGACCTGGTTTAGGAGCAGACTCCCTGCACTTCTCCTTCATTCCCCAGATATGGCTTTGCAGCCCATTCTCAGGATGTGGAGCAGCCCCTGGCTCCCCCACGGCCCCACCATCCCACCTGGCAGCACCAGGCTGGCCCACGTTTGCTATGGCAACCATGTCACCCCCAGAAAGGCCTCACCAAATTTATTGCTAGTTCAACTCCAGTGTCAGTTTCCCCTCTGTAATAAAGCAGAATAACATCTTCTGCATTGAGGAAAGTGTTGAAAATGATGGTTCAGGACCAGGCTGGGCAGCATGGCTCATGAGCCCTTGACATTTCTGCAGAGCAGAGAAGGAACCTGGGCTTGGCTCCTCATCACCCAAAGAAACAGCAGTAAGTTACAGAGCTTTGGCAGCAGAACTGGACTGTTTTTCTGCAGGTTGTGCTGTGCTATCATGATAGATGATGCTGAAAGTACTTAAAAATAGCAAAGACTGGTTATTTATAAGTCTGTCCTCTAATAACCTGATGGTTTAGATAAAAACATTCCCATGACTCTGCTTAAAGCAACAAAGATAAAGCAGCTTGGAAGAGTGATAGCCCAGCTACATGTTTTTTTTGCCTACAGTAAGAACTCCAAATTGCCAATAAGTCAGAGAGACTGGAAATAATCTTTTAAGTCACCTAATAGAATGGGCAATTATAATTATTTATAACTGGAGCGGCAGGCACGGTGATTTTCCCTCCCAGGAAGACCAGAGACTAAACTGTTTTGGGATGAACCTGTTTGAAAGAGCTTCCAAAGGTTTTTCAGAGCTGTCCTTGCTCAGAAAAATCTGTCTCAGAGCAGGTTTGCTGCAGAGGAGTTGCCAGTTTTCCAGCACTCAACCAGAGCAGTGTCCCACACTCGCTGCAGCTGCTGCACCCATCGGTGACACATCCCACAAACCACCCACAGCGACAAAAACTGCCTCAAATGGGCTCTTCCCAAAAAAGGCAAACGGGGCCATTCAGTGCTTGCCCTGCTCAGCCCTGCTCCACCCAGCCACTCTGGGCCCTGGGGATGCCACAGCTCCTCCCGCTCTGGTGGCTGCTCCCATCAGAGCAGCATCTTGTGACAAACCTCACAGCAGAAGCCAGCGGGGTAAGGAGCCCCCAAGCCCACCTTCCTCTGGGGTGTGTTACCTGCCAGGCCCCGACCAGCCCGGGGTAGGGAGCCCCCCTGCCAGGACCCGACCAGCCCGGGGTAAGGAGCCCACCTGCCAGGACCCGGCCAGCCCGCTGCTAAGGATGCTCCAAGAACACCCCAGGGACCAGATCAGTTCTCCACCGTCCGCTCTTCCCTGGCCCTGCTGCTGGAGCTTTGCCCCCTGCTCCCCTGGACCACTGAGGTGTCCACAATGCACCCCCCGTGCCAGGCTCAGTGCAGAGCCTTGTCACTCTCTGGGCCCCCAAAACCAAACCCAGCTCCCTGGTGCTACCAAAGACCTGGGGTAATATTTGCCAACAGCCTTTCCTTGAAAGAAGGAAGCAAATCTGGCAGAAGCCATGCTTGTGGCAGACTGAAATCAACACCCACTGAAGTGGCTGCTGCTGGCACGTCCTAGGATTGCCCAGACAGTCCTGTTCACAAGATTTGCATAACATGATTCATAACATCCGCTGACTTGGGGATTTTATAGTCCCTCTTGTCTCGTTACATTGAAATCATTAGCCCAAGTGATATCCCTGATAAATAAAGGCCACCTACTAAGAAGTTATGTGATTAGTGGATATCTACAGTGAAAAAAGGCAATTTTCCTCGGTTGTAGCCTGTCTGCTGCTTTGGCAGGTTTGTGCTTCAGGAACATGGGCTCAACAAAAACTGCAATGAATGCTTACGGAACATGGGCCAAAGAGAGCTTGAAGTACAAATGTCCAACCACCCCAGGGCCCTCGCACACATTGTGCTGCTGCTCTGCTTGTCTCCAGGCTGCACCTGGATGGCTCAGAGCAGCTGGACCCATTCGCGGTGATTCGCGGCATGTTTGTGGCAGCCCCTGTGCCAGGAGGGCAGGGCCAGCACTGCCAGTAAGGGTGCCCGGGCTGTGCTGCGCGGTCCTGCCGCGGTCTGCCCGTGCACAGAGGTGTGGGAGGGCAGGGCACCCGGCGGTGCCGTCACCCGGCGGTGCCGGCCCTTCCTGAGCGCCCGGGGCCGCAGACCCGGCGCCTGCGGCGGCGCTCACCGCGCTCCGGGGCAGCCCGGACGCGCTCCGGCCAGGCGCGGGGCCCATTGTCAGCCTCCCCGCACAACAAACAGAGGAAAAGGCTGTTCAAGGAATTTCCTCCCTCCAGGAGCCGGGCGTTTCCATTAATTCTTCTCCATGAGTCAAGCTGGCTGTACTGGGTGTCCCCTGTCCCAGCATCCTGAGGAACATGCATCTGAACAGCTAATTTTATCCAGCTGGTCTAACGCCCTGCCCTGCTCAGCAGCTGGGAGGGGGCTGGTGGTTCCCCACTACCACTGCTGGCTGGGGNTGCACCCCCCGTGCCAGGCTCAGTGCAGAGCCTTGTCACTCTCTGGGCCCCCAAAACCAAACCCAGCTCCCTGGTGCTACCAAAGACCTGGGGTAATATTTGCCAACAGCCTTTCCTTGAAAAAAGGAAGCAAATCTGGCAGAAGCCATGCTTGTGGCAGACTGAAATCAACACCTACTGAAGTGGCTGCTGCTGGCACGTCCTAGGATTGCCCAGACAGTCCTGTTCACAAGATTTGCATAACATGATTCATAACATCCGCTGACTTGGGGATTTTATAGTCCCTCTTGTCTCGTTACATTGAAATCATTAGCCCAAGTGATATCCCTGATAAATAAAGGCCACCTACTAAGAAGTTATGTGATTAGTGGATATCTACAGTGAAAAAAGGCAATTTTCCTCGGTTGTAGCCTGTCTGCTGCTTTGGCAGGTTTCTGCTTCAGGAACATGGGCTCAACAAAAACTGCAATGAATGCTTACGGAACATGGGCCAAAGAGAGCTTGAAGTACAAATGTCCAACCACCCCAGGGCCCTCGCACACATTGTGCTGCTGCTCTGCTTGTCTCCAGGCTGCACCTGGATGGCTCAGAGCAGCTGGACCCATTCGCGGTGATTCGCGGCATGTTTGTGGCAGCCCCTGTGCCAGGAGGGCAGGGCCAGCACTGCCAGTAAGGGTGCCCGGGCTGTGCTGCGCGGTCCTGCCGCGGTCTGCCCGTGCACAGAGGTGTGGGAGGGCAGGGCACCCGGCGGTGCCGTCACCCGGCGGTGCCGGCCCTTCCTGAGCGCCCGGGGCCGCAGACCCGGCGCCTGCGGCGGCGCTCACCGCGCTCCGGGGCAGCCCGGACGCGCTCCGGCCAGGCGCGGGGCCCATTGTCAGCCTCCCCGCACAACAAACAGAGGAAAAGGCTGTTCAAGGAATTTCCTCCCTCCAGGAGCCGGGCGTTTCCATTAATTCTTCTCCATGAGTCAAGCTGGCTGTACTGGGTGTCCCCTGTCCCAGCATCCTGAGGAACATGCATCTGAACAGCTAATTTTATCCAGCTGGTCTAACGCCCTGCCCTGCTCAGCAGCTGGGAGGGTGCTGGTGGTTCCCCACTACCACTGCTGGCTGGGGAGAAGCCATGGAAATGCAGGACAGAAGCTAAGGAGAAGACTTTGGCAAAAGCTCTGGCTTAACAGACTGGGGAAGGTGGGGAGCAACTCACAAGGTGCTGGAAAGAGAAAGCCCAGAGCAAAGGGGGTGTCAGTGACAGCAGACCACGCAGAGGCCCCACCCTCTGTCCCCTCATCAAGCACCCATCCCCATCTCTCCAAAAAAAGTCCGTGAAAAGATGGGGTTGGAACGAGTCAGCAGCCCGGCTCAGCCTGAGCAGAGTGTTCAGGAGGAGACGAGGATGTTCCCAGTGTCTGAACACCCCGTACCGTGACCTTCAGTGCCTGCTGAAATCCAGCACACAGGGCAGGAGCAGAGTCCACAGCGGAGCGGGGCCAGCCCTCACCCAGCCGTGTCTGTGTGTGGGGAACAAGGTGCTCCAGTCAACAGCAACACCTCCCTGGCAGCTTCCCTCACACCATGGAGCAACAGGCGAGTTAAAGATTAACCGCTGAGCCGAGCTTCTGCCCTGCTGCACCCAGAGGGACAGAGTGTGCTTGGCAAACCAGCAGAGCAGCAGCCCGGGTGCCCCTGGCAGCCCCGGCTCGGCTCTGGCATGGGGCTGCCTCGTGCTTGTGACAACAGTCACAGATGAAGCATATTTCATCTGCAGCTGCCGAGGGAAACCTCTGCTCTAAAGCAGGTTAAATGTGAGTGACAAGCTGTAAAGTGTGAGATTTGTGGATGTGCTAGTGTGGTTTTCACAGAAAAGAGCTGGTCTGGGGTTTCAAAGCTCAAATGCCTCACGTGCAGCAAAATGATGCTCCAGTGTCAAGACAAGGCTATTTATGAGAAGAAAAGCCTCTAAAATACCGCAGGCAACAGGAGGTGGCACAGTTACCATTTATCTTTGCTAAAACCAAAAGTTGGGCCGTGACCAGAATCTTAATACACAACCCTAAAAAAGCCCCTTATTCCCACGGAGCTGGGCCTGAATTGGTGCCGTGGCACAGCCCGAGCCTGCTCTGCCGTGGGAAGCCGTGACATTTTCTGGTTCACGGCTCCCAGCTGGGGGCCCGGACAGTGAATCAGAGCTCGGGCAGCGGCACCTCCCGGGCTGCGGCTCCTCTGTGCGCCCACGCAGGGGGAGCATCACCGGCGGCGCCGTCATCGGGACAATCACCCGAGCGAGCGCAGGGCGTCCGGCAGCCTCCTCCGCGGAAAACCCGCTTCTCCCAGGGGCTGAGCGCTGCCCCAGGCCTGGGCCAGGTCACTGATTCATCCTGCAGCCATCGTTTCCCAAAACGCGCCTGGCAGCAGCGCGGAGCGGCTGTGCAGGACCCCCGCCCTGCCTGCTCCCTGCCATCCCCCAGTCCTCCTGCCGGATCCGGCTGGAATTGGCCCTCGGGGCCGGGACCCATCACTCCGGGGGAAGGAATTCCCAGGGGTGGCTGTGTGAAAGCTGCTGCTCTCCCACATCATCAGAAAATTCCGTTTTTAAAACACTCATGCACATGAAAAAGTGGACTTCTATTGTCTTTGCAAAGTAGAGATGCTTTAATGCCTCAAGGAATTAGGGAAATCTGACTAAAAGTACTTTCTTCACCTGCTGTTGTTTCTGCCTGGACCATAATGGGAAGGGAAGAGAAAACTGCCATACTGTGCTTCCCAGACTGGCCGTATTCCAGCTGGGCCCTGTTTAAAATTCACCTGCCATCTCAAACGCTGAAAATATTCCAATCCAGACACGGTTTTTCCCCCCCTCTTCCTGAATGGTAAAGTACAAGACACAATTTTTCATTTAGAAATCTGCTTGGGAGCCATCAGACCCTTTCTTCCCCCAGACTTTCTGGGAGGCTCTGATTTGCACCCTCACCCTGGTACCTTTTTCTGAGCCAGTTTGCAGGAAGGCAGCACAGGCTGCCAGAGAGCACAAGGACAAATGTACAACTCTAAGGCAAATTGAAACCTTGAGCAGAGTGCAGTCCATGGAAAAATTCCAGGTGACTTGAAGGATTTTATACAGAAATAAAAAACCTTTAATATATTATGCAGAACGTGCTGCCAAACACATGCTGGTTTTATCCTGATTCAAACAATAAACTTCTTCCTAAACACTGGATGTTTTAGCTACAATAAAAGTGTGCAAAAACACGTTATGAGGTTGGAGAGGCATTTACCAAAGTCAGGGAGCAGGCACAGCCCAGCCCACGCCAAGGGGCTGCCCCAGGGTCCCTGTGCCTGGGACACCCCAGATTTGCAGGGGTCAGTCCCTGCCTGTCCCTGTGTCCCCTCCTTGGACCCAGGCTCAGCACTGCCAGGCACGTCCCCTGACTCCCAGGAGAGCTCGTGACATAAACCCTTACACACTTGATTGCAGAGCTCACAGTTTGCCATAAGCAAATAAATTAGGTATAATTTAATATTTGATTGTAAGATTTACTGTTCTACCCTTTACAGCTTCACAGGTGGATTCCCAGTAATTGAGCGAGAGGAAAAGCCCCATTAATTCTCAGTGCATGGACAGGCTGGGGAAACCTTCCACCACCTCCAGCCCGAGCCAGTCCCTGCTGGGGAAGAGGAGGAAGCTCCTCCTGCCTTTAGGGGGGCAGTTATTGCTCTTTGCCTGTAGCTGGTGCCCGGAGCCACACACCCATCACGGGGCAGAGCAGAGTTCAGAGTCTCCTCACTGAACCCGGCTTGGTTTGGCTCAAAACTCAGCAGTGACCTGAGGCTGCTGTTTACAGAGTGAAATTCAGTTTTGCTGTGACTTTGAAACCCTTTCATTTTGAATAATGTAACGTAATTTTTATAAGATATTAAAGCTTAGTCAGAGCCTGAACTTGAAGCAGTGCCCCAATATATTTTAGCAACTTCCCAGTGCTAGATTGCATCACACCCTTGAGGAAGCTGGGGCTCACCTCCCTTCTTCCTTTCAGCTGTGTACAGAAGGTTTTCCCTACTATACCATTAAAATATCATCCTTTTGTGGAGTGTTTAGATCAAGTGCTCCTCAAAGTTCTCTAATCACGCTGTCTGTTGCAACACTGCTCTCTGCAATCTGCTGTTTAGTCACCATGTTTGGGTCCTTCTCCAGGATGGGTTCAAACACAGTCTGATTCCTCAAAGGCCCATCCTATGGGAATTATGTTTGCAGTGTGAGCTCTTCCCACACAGCTGCAGATAAAAGTCTGCAGGTGTCAGTGCCACGGAAAAGCTAATAAAAGAATTCCATTTTGGACTCTTTTTTGAGGGTTTGGCTAGTTCAGGTATTGATTCCCAAATGCTGTCCCTTGTCACTTTGTGCCAATTCTTAGTTTAACCTCAAGCAGTTGCAGGGACCTTTCTCAGAAACATCTCATTTCAACCAAAGAAGCAAACCTTTTTGGAAGGCAGTGCCCTTCCCTTGCCGCAGACTGAGCTCTGACCACGAAATTATCTTCATCTGCAGAAAACGCCAGCGGGGCTGGCCCAGCCTGGCCTTGGCCTCACACGCCCCTCAGAAGGCAAATCCCACTCACCCGAGGGGGGTTCAGGTTAAACATCAGCCGAGTGCTGACAGCTGCACAGCATTGCCAGCAATTCTGCATTTCAACAGCATTTATAGAACTTTTCCCTTATTTAGTGAAGCAGGAGCTTTAGGCTCATCCCTGGGGGCTCCTCTGTGGCTCCAGGCACCCCTGAGCCTCCTGACCCACAAAAGCTGTACCCAGAGAGATCCACTGCTCAGACACGGCTCTCTCAAACCCTGGGACCTCAGCACTCCCTCTCCACTCATTTTCTCTTTTAACTATTTTCCAAGCCACTGTAAACACAATCAAAACAGCCACCGAATTAAATCTTTACCCTTTTAAAAGAGATATTTGAAATGGCAAATGATTTGTGAATGAATAGTGCATTATGTCACTGTCCAAGTCTGTTGCAGCACATTTAGGCCATGGAAAGGTGCCACAAAAGTCCTGCTGGCTTTCTAGCCCCCCCCCGTCAGCTCTTAGAGGAAACAGGGTGCTTCTGCTAGATCACTTCATAGGGGCCTTCTTTTGATACTTAAAAAATGATTTAGGGATAAATCTTGCTTTGAAAAGTAAACACTCTTTCCCCTTGGATTTGCACAAGGGCTCGGCGGGGCTGGGTGATGCTTGAGGGTTCCCTCCTTCCTTCCTGTTAAAGTTTTATCTTTTATTTCGTAATACACACATAAATATATGCTAGTTTGGTTTTTGCTTTTGTTTTATTTTTCTAACAAAAGCAAGCAGTAACCAGCACTTTGGCAGTTTGTGCTGGTGCCGCCCTCCTGTGGCTGGAGAGCCGCTCCAGCTGGAACAAGCCCAGCTGAAAATTCTGATGAAATGTCACTGAGTCACCAGACAGATGACACCAGAGTAAGGTGGGCATGAACAGCCTGGACACGCTAACTGCTCCCACTAACTCCCACCAAGGGCTGTTGGCTCTGGAAGGTTCATCCATGCCAAAGGTTTTCTGGGACAGGAGGTTTGGGATAAATGCTTCACCTCAGTGACTCACCAGCTTCCTCCCCACGTTCCAGCTTTGCTCTGTGTGCTACGGCAACAGCAAACGCAACAAAACACTTTGTGGGGTGTTTCATGTGCTATCCCCCTTTGCCGGGGCAGCAGCACTCGGGAGACCAGGCACAGCCTGGAAGAGCATCAGCCCCATCCCAGCGTGGGCAGAGCCCCCGCGGCCCCGGCACGGCCCGGCAGGCACGGCCCGGCAGGCACGGCAGGGACGCCAGCCAGGTGCCAGCGCTGCTGCCACACCCGGGCAGGGGACCGAGGCCACGGCGCTGGTGACGCAGCTGCGGCTGCAGAACGGGAAATGCAGGTGGAGGCCACGGGAGGAACCAGGGACAGCAGGGCCAGGGCAGCAGGAGGCTGAGGGACCACGGTGGGAAGCCCACCACCACCTGCCCCTCACCGTGCCAGGGCCCTGCCATCACTGCTCCAGCATCTGTGGGGCAAAGCCCGTGTGAGACAGCACCCCTGTGTGCCACAGAACCCGTGTGAGACAGAACCACTGTGTGCCACACAACCCCTGTCCCACAGAACCCCTGTCCCACACAACCCCCGTGCCACAGGCTTAGCTCCTCTGTCTCATGTAGCAGCCAAAACTGGCGCAGCAGGAAAGCGGTGACTGACGAGGGCAGTGACGCGGGTGTATTGTGACTCTAGAAAAGCCAAATACATGGGAAACTGCTCAATCAATCAACAACCCAGCACAAGAGTCCTCTCTCTGCATTCCTGAGGAATGCTCAGGGCCAACATTCTGACAATGAGCCACTCGTTGTCAACGTGCTGCACCAGCCTTGGCAGCCCACGCTGCCAGGAGCAGCAGAATCACACCAACAACTGCCCAAAAATGTGCATGCTTCTGATGCTCTGAACTGCAAGGGACTCCCACTGCACCAACAGAGCCCTGGGCGAATTCAGAATTAGAGCACCCTTAATTCACTTAAAGGGATATGTCAAAGCCTTCCTTAATTGTGATAAATCCCATTCCTTCATCTGAGAAGGTGACATTTCACAGCAAATTGTCCCAAGAAATTGAGTGGAACAAGGAAGAGGTTCCTGTTTTGTGAGTGATTTCCTGTGATGACAAAGCCCAGCATGGGGGCAGCTGGCTGCATGGCTGGTGCTCAGGTTTTTCAGGTCTTTGTTGTTCCCAGGCAGACAGATGGAATTTGCCACAAGAAGCTAATCAGGGACACTGAGACCTAGTTGCATTTACAGGGATGAAATCTCAGTTTGAGGGGTCATTAGAAACTTGCCTCTCGCAAGCCTGCTGCCTGCTAAGTCACAGAGCATTTCTCTAGGGCCTGGCAGAGGGGCTGGGGGAGCAGGGAGCCGTGCATGGCCCCATCACCCCGAGCCTGTCCCTGCTCCAGAGCCAGGAGGAGCCGTGGCCCCACAGCCAGAGCTGTGCCACCTGGACAGGGCCGGCAGGAGCAGCCGAGCCACTTGACCTTTAAACCACCCAGGGTGGCCCCCTGGGGCAGCCATGACCCCCAGCTCCTCCAGCCTGGAGGTCAGGTTGAAAATCCCCTTTCTTCCCTGGAGAGGAGACAAAGCCTCCAGGACCCTATGAGCACCCAGCAGCCACAATGAACTTCCAAGCCAGCACAGCCTTCTGGCTCCTCTGTCCCAGTGCTGCTCCATCGGGACACATGCTGGAGCCCCTCCAAAGGCACAGGGGAGATGCCCCTGCCCCGCTGCAGCTCAGGGGCTGCCGGGCACAGGGGCTGTGGCTACCGAGGGCTGTGCCAGCCCAGCACCCGGTTGCCTTCAGGGAGCATTTTTTGAGCTCTGATAGGTGGAATTGCAAACAGGAAAGTGCTGAGCCAGCTGGGAACAAGCTGTTCGCCTGCCCCTGAGTGTCTCTCTCCCAGCAATGTTTTAATTCCAGCTCAAACTGCCAAGAAAAGGAGCTCCTTAATCAGCAAAGCCGTGAGGAAGGGCAGCTCCCGTTCCTGCCTGCCGTGGCAGGGTGTCCCTGTGGCTGCACTGTCCCTGGCCACCACCCTTCCTTCCCCTGCAGTGCTTGTGGCCATGCTTGTGCCAGCCATGCAAAAATCCCTTCCCACACCCTCACAAGGGCCGGCACACACCCGACTGCCAGGTCCTGCTGCAGCTCTTGGGCTCCCAGAGAGAAGGGCTGCTTTGGTGGACCAGTGAATGTCCCACGAGAGATGCAAATTTCCCTGACTTCTGCTCTTCCAGAAAACTTGGCCTTCATGAGCTGCAGTGCGTTCCAGACAGAGGGTTGATCTCCCCCAGTTGTGCTTTGCCATGTCTAAGATGTTTCCATTATCCCCGCTGCGGCACCCAGCAAATTCTGCCTTGTACCAAAAGCCATTTCTGTCAAATTGAGTTAAAAGGAAGTAGTGAAAAACTAAAAACTCTGTATCAAATCCTGCCACCTGGAAAATCAGCAGAGAAATATAATTTTGTGGTCTTTCAAATTAAATCAGATTCTGGGCACTCTGCTGTTGGGTTTATGCAGTGCTGAGTGGAACAGCTCTGCTCAACCATGACTAGGTTTAGGCATGTTCAGTTCATGGCAAAGCAGTTCCAGTTCAGAGATGCTGCTTTTAATTGTATCCTCATGTCATTTTAAAGAATTTTATGATTTCCCTCAGCCATTCTCCATTGATGAGGTCTCAGCAGGAGGTGGTCTGTAGTGGCAGAGCAGCTCGGGCTACCACAGAGAGGGGAGCTCAGGGACCTGCACGTGGGCCACGAGTCTGTCTGTGTTTTGTGTAGCCCTTCCCTTCCCTGAGCCTGCCATCACCCTCAGTGATCCAGCACCCCCCAGCTCCATCCTGGGGGCTCCACCTCAGCAGCAGCTCTGCTCCCTGCACTGCTCAGTTTCTCACTCATGCTGGGGACAGAGAAGGCTCCTGCTGGCTTTGCTGCCTTCTCTGGGTGGCTGTGCTCTGAACCTGCTGCTCTCCCAGGCCAGCCATGCCCAGGAGCAGTCACTCCCACCTATCTCTGATGTTTGGAATAAAGCTGACCTGCACATGATTTTGTGTTTCCCTATTCTCCTTCCAGCATACCAAGTACAACCACAAGTCTCTCTGCACTTTGCATTATTCTATTTTATTCCCTGATTGCTTTTCACAGGCAAAGTCCAGAACGTCACATCTGATCTTCTCTGGTTTTCCTACAGATTTTCTGGGGAGCCTTAGAGCAGTGGCAATAGAAGTAGCAAGTGATGGAAATGGTGCTGGTGCTGAGCCATCACCCAGGGCTCCTTCTCCCTGAAGCCTCAGTCCTTGAAGTCAGAGCTTTTTGGGAGCACTGGGCTCTGCAGCCAGGGACAGAAGTGTGCCACCACACCTGTGCTGGCTGCACCTCCCAGGCTTGGTGCTGCCAACACTCACCTCCCCCTTTTCAGGCCTTCTTTGCATATTCCCCTGTAACAGTTCCAAAAGGGCAAACACCTGCAATTCTCTCCTTTCAACATGAGCCTGAGTGCTCTCAGTGAACTGCTGCTGTTTCCTGAAGGAATTATAGACTGGAATTCAGTGATTATGGGCTGGATCCATCCCTCCTTAACTAGCTTTCACTGCAGAGAAGTAACAAAGCTGGCTGGAGAAAATTTACCTGTGGCTGCTGAGATCTCAGTGTGAGACTTTTCAAGTTTTACATTTAACAAGTTAAATGATCATGAAATGTTTCTCTTCTTTTCCTGGCCTCGGAAGGAGCAGGGCTGCTCACCAGGGCTCCAGCTCTGCTGACCTCTGCAGGCAGTGAGGCAAGGCTACAAAGGTGACATCGATGACAACAGCTATTTTTACAGGAAAACAGAAATGATATCTTTTTCATTTCTTCAAATGAAAAACCCCAAACAAACAAGAGTAAACATGAACGAGGAGGTTCATTCTGAGAAGCTTTTCTAGTATCAAGAGATATGATCTTACACAATATGGTGTTTTGGTTTGGTTTCTCTCTTGTTTTCCTAATTTACGATGTGTTTTAGCATCTCAGAAAAATATCCCTCAGGCTGCCAATGGCAACAGGACCTAGACTGGAGATTTAACATGAAAGAATATATTCTCTTATCCCATTTTCTCACACTCTTCCCTTTGTGCTGTGATGTCATTAAACATCATTAAAGCCAGGTGCAGAGCTGGATCTCCATCCTCTGCTCTGGTGGTGGCCGTGGGGCTGTCCTGTCACAGAGCAGAGCTGTCATTCAGCAGCATCTGCCTCTTCTGGCACCTCACAGGGATCCAGTCCCTCCTGGGCACCAGCTGAGAGTGATCCTGGGAGCTGGCCCTGCCAGGAGGAGGATGAGGAGGATGAGGAGGATGAGGAGGATGAGGAGGATGAGGAGGATGAGGAGTCTCCCTGGGAAGCGCTGCCCTGCACAGAGCACAAGTCCTGTGCTTACCTGAAGGCATTTTGCATTCGAGGACAGTGACACTCACAGAGTCAGGCTGCACGTGAGATCACCCCAGTGGACACTGCTGTGCTCTAGAGATTTAACAACCATCCTCATAAAGAGCCTAAAGCAAAGGCTGTGAAAAAGGCAGCAACAATTCCTGCCAAGCAGCACAGCTGTACGGGCACGGGGGAGCAGAGCTGCTGGGAGAGCAGCCGGGCTCAAGTGGGTCATGGTAGGCGGGGAAGGAGGAGCTGAAAGCTGCTCCTTTGACCCAAATCTGGCACTTCTCCATGTGCAGGAAAGGCAGTTTGCACTGCTGCTCCAGAAGAAAATTAATTTAATGCTCCTCTCTGGGCAGCTGTTGATGGATTGTTTGTGGAGCTGCAGAATCTCCCCAGACCTGAGATTAAATCACATCTCCAGGAAATGTTTCACTCCTCATATACAGGGCTATCTAGAAAAGGCAGGTCCTCAGGAGTATGGCTCTGCCTGCAATCATCTGCAGCAGTTCTGTTTCCTTGAAGGAGACCCAAGAGTGCAGTGAGAGGCCATTTCAGGGACCCAAAGGAGAGGGCAGGATCTGAACTCTCTCCATAGCCTTGTGTGTAAGTACTGGCAGGAGGGAAGGAGGCAGTACAGGTACAAAGGCTCAGAGAGGTTACAAGAAGTTATCCAAAGCCAGCAGACAAAGCCATCTCTGCCTGGGTTTGGGGGAGACATGGGAACTGCCAGGGAGGAGGCAGGACAGAGCCCCCTCAGCCAGGCACTGCTGGGACACATTCCCTTGGATCAGACACGGAGCAAGAGGAGGAGCAGCCTCTGCCTGCAGTGAGCACAGCACAGGATCAGCTCCATCCATGACCTGCTTTTCATTTCTCCACCCCTCTCCCAGCCCAGAGCAGACAGCTGGGCCCTGGGCAGCGTGGGTGCACGGGGCAGCTCTTGGCAATACCAAGCTCAGGTGTCTTTAACTCCACAGTTTGAAAGGCAGACTCCACAACACTGCCACTTGAGAATTTCTTACCTGTCATCTAGTTTTAGTGCCATTCTATTTCATTTGCTACCTTACCTTAGTAATTTTTTACCACTCACTCAGTTTGCATTTCTCTCTCTTTTCATTTTCATCTGTTCCTGATATTTTATTTTTCCAAAAACTGAGTAATTTAATGGCCTTAATCCCAAGCCTCCTATTTAGAGCATGGATGTGGAGGCTGCAGAAGGAAGCCCCAATTTAAATCTGTCAGTCAAACATAACTTAATCTATCATCTTCTTTACATCTAAAACTGCTCCATGGGAAGAAAACCATGACTGGGACTCAATTTAACTGTAAAGTATCCAGCTGTACACCTTTCTAATGCTTGCTCTTCTTATGCAGAGGCTGTTAAAAATGGGAAAGTTACACAGGCCTTGGAGAGCACAAAGTCACAACAGTTTAAGTCCAGAGGTGATTGCAGAGACTTTGAAGGGCCCAAGGCCACAGCCCCAGTGCCATCCCATGGCACAGGCACTGCTATGCAGCTGTGATGCTTTTCCATTGTTTTTCTATTTCTGGACCTCTAAAAAAGTCAAGGGAAACTGAAGATATCCTGAAGGAATTTGTTACCTTCTCTTTGTTACCTTTCCTGCCTGCTGCCAGCCAGAGCACAGTTAGCCAGAGGCTGTGCCTCAGGGCTGCAGCACAGCCCAGGCACACCTAGGGTGGGCAGAGCCAAGGAGCTCTGGAGTGAGGGCACTGAACAGGGAATGTTCCTCCCTGCACTTTCTGTGGCTCCATCTCCTCTGCAGTTTGGTAGTGGACAATGCTCACCTGCAGTGACCAGCCCCAGGATGTGCAGCACCTGCAGATCCCCCCGTGAGCCCAGCAGAAGGCACCTCAGCCAGCAGAAGGCACCTCAGCCAGCAGCAGGTGATTTATCACTGCCCTGCCTGGGCCACTGCTATCAGGCAGCAGCAGAAAATGTTCAACAAGATGGGCAGCAGGAGAAAAGAGCTCCTGGAATCAATCATGTGAGGCAGCAGCTAATTACCAGACACCATGCCTTCCCAACCCCTGCTCCCGTGTCCCTGGGTGTTACAGACATGGGAAGGGCTTTTCAGTGGCTTGAGCCCCTTGGGCCAACAGGCTGCTGTGTGCTTCCAGCACGGCCAAGACTCCTCCACAGCCCTTGGTTGGCCTTGACTCTGACTTACATGTTCTCCATTTCACTGGGACCAGGACCTGTGCAAACAAACCCTGTGTCTTCTTGCAGGGGTGGGATCAGAGGCTGGGGAGAAGCTCTGGGTGTGAGCACTCACTGTCCTGAACCACAAAGTACTGAACAGCTGTGCTCCCACAGCCTAATGGAATTGTAATTGTGTTAGTTAGGTGCCATTCCTCATGAATCATTGGGGAACTTCCATCAGAGTCAGCACCAGCTGGGTGCTGAGCGGGTGGCTGAGGTCCCTGCAGCTCCAGGGCTGCAGCAGAGCAGGGCAGGGCACGTGCACAGACCTGCAGGAGCAGAGCTCCAGAGCCTCAGAACTGTCACACACCTCTGCTCCTCTGGGTGCAGCTTGGGGTAAATCTGCAACACTGAACCAAGTGATTTCTCCTCCTGAAAGTTCCCATGGGCTGTTTGCTCGTTTGTGTCCAGTCCATCACTGATGGCTCTGTGGCAGCAGCTCAGACCCAGCTCTGTCAAAGTCCAGAGAAATCACTGCACAATTCTGCCCTGAGCTGGAGCATCCAAAACTCCACAGTCAGTATATTCAGGGCTGCAGCAAACAGCCTGACAGCTGGGTGCAGCAGCCATTTAGCAGATAACCACATTTTATTCTGACCCTTATTTCATCCTGCAGCAATTAGCCAGGAAAAAAGGCTGCACCACACTCTCATTTCAGCCTTGTGCTCCTGCATGTTTAGCGAGGCAGAACCTAGACATGCCTTCTGGATCCTGAGTGAAAACACCATCCATGGCTGCTAGTTCACAGCAGTTTTCACAATTACAGCATGAGGGAAAAGCTGCTGCTGGGTTTAGCCACCTTAGAGGATGATTTTGAACAAATCTGAGGCAATCCAGTGAGCCCTGTGAGGAGGCAGCTGCACTCCTGGCAGTGCAGTGCAGCCACCCTGGCCTGGGGATGAGCCCCCCACCAGCACTCAGACATTTATTGCATGTTAGGTCCTTCCCTTTGCTCCACCTTAAAATAAAAACATAAATTGGATGTCCATATTCTAGTTTTCGGAAATGATATCTTCCCCATAAATATCTTCTCAATAGTCCCAACCCCAAGCCCAGCTCTAATAAAAGTGCTCTTTATGGTTATTAGACAAGTGAGATGTCCCTGGACTGAACAATTACCTTCAAATTTCTGTCCAGAACAGGCTGGGAGTGGAAATCAGCTTCTTCCTCCCCAGGTACAAATCCATAATGAGGATTTATTTCTGAGGCAGCGGAAATGAGGTAATCCCTCTCCTTCCTGAGGTGAGATAAGGAGAAAGAAAAAAAAAAAAAAAGGAAAGAAATAGTACAAGTTAATAGTGAAGCATCTGGGAAAGCAAATGATTTGCAGGAGGTAGGGGCAGGAGGTCAATGGCATGGAACAGCTTTGAGAAATGTGGGAAAAAGGATGGATTTGCCTGAGGCTGACCCGTGTGGGGCACGGGCAGGAGGCTGGCACAGGCATGGGGCCCCTCCTGTGCTCAGCCTGCTCAGGGCCCTGCAGCCCCTGGGAGCAGCCAGCACCCAGGTACTAGCAGTCCCTCAGTTATTCCTGATTGCCAGACACCCCCCAAAACCAAACCAAATCCTGAAACCAAATCCTGAAATCCTGAGGAAGCATTGAGGAGCCATGTGCTGCTCCTGGCAGCTGACAGACAATGCTCAGGACAGACAGACACCAAAGGGCCTGGAATGAGCTGGGGCTGCTCTGGCACAGGATTAATCTGCATTTCTGGGGATGGCCCTTTGTTTTGTTTCAGCAAATTCTTTACTATAATAACCCTATTTCTGTAAAGAACAGAAAATTGCCCTGAAATGAAGCAGATGAGGAGAAATTGTGTCATTGTGGAACACAAACTGATGCCCAGTCTCTGCTTCAGCAAAGCCACAGCAGATGTGTGCAAATGCAGTGACTTGAGAAACTGTGCAAATTATGATAAAGGTGTGTATTTGTGGAAGAAATTGAGGAAAACCACCTTGGCTCTCTCCTGGGATTCATACTCCAGGTTTGCTATTGGCTTTGCTCTCTGCCAAGCCCCAGCAGCTCAGATGCAGAATTTGTTGATGCTACAGAAAGCAAATTCATGCAGAGCAGTCAATGGGAAATAATGGATATCAATTACACATCTTGAACTGCCGACTGGATCGGGTTTTATAACTCCTTATTCTTGTGGTCCTCTTAATAAATCCATTGGGAGAGATGTCATATCCTTTATAGCAATGTCTCAGTGTTTTATTTCCTATGGAGGAGCCAGTGGCCACTTCACAAAATGCTCCTTGGAGTCTCCCACAGCCTCATGAAGGAATCAAAACTGGTGTGAGATGAGCATGAGCTATCTGTTCTCTAATACAGGGACCAGTTTGCCATAAGGTTCAGATATTGCTGCTGGAAATCAGATGGATTCCTTCCCTTCTGCTTCAATCCTGTTTATAACACAGGGGCAGCTTCTGAAGAATGTGGGAGCCTTACAGTGAGGTGCTCAAAGCTCAGGTCACCAAAAAGAAAATCACACATTGAGGAGAACCTACATTTTTGTGGCAGGCAGAAAACAGCATCAGTCTGTGGGGGTGTGAGATTTTCCAGCCCTGCAAGTGCAGGGAAAGAGCAGACATGTCACTCAAATGAAGGTAAAAAATTATATTGAACAGGGGTACAAACCCCCTCATCTTTATCCATCACTTGCAGTCTTTTATCTGCATTTTTATTTAAACCAGCACTAGAAGCAGAAATGCAGCCTTCTTCCATGGCACCTTCCCTATGGTAAATCTAATTAAACAGCCATTAAAACGTGTCTTAGCTCGATTGTATCAAGGTGACCTGGAGCTCCTGCTAAATGTTAGCAGCAGCATTCCCCAAAACTGGCATCCAAGAGGGAACAGGCAGTGCTGTTTCTCCTGATGTGGCCTTTAGATGAATGTGGTTATTAAAGTGCTTTGTGTACAACAGATTTCCAAATAAATGAGTCTAATTTTCTGGCAGCTGAAGTGCTCTGTGTGCCCCTCCAGTGCTCCCAGCCAAGGCTGGCATCCCAGTGAGCATCCCAGCTGGACTCTGGCTCTGCAGCACTCCGAGCAGGATGCCAGCAGCCACGGAGGCTGGCACACGTGGACAAAAAGGCACAGGCAGAGCAAAAGTGCTAAAATGTCAGAAAGGAGAGAAGAGAGGGCAGAGTCTTACCTGCAACAGCCAGAGCAGCTTCCACCTCTGTGGAAGGACCCTCCACCTCCAGACAACAAGGCTGATTGTTCCCTAACCCAAGCAAACACCTGGCTAGGAATTTAAATATCTTTAAATCCCTAGGTCTGAATTCAGATTAAAGTCTAGAAACATTTCCATGATTTACACTGGCCTGCCCTGCAGTGTCAGAACCACACACAGTTCATATTCATGAGCAAAACTCTATAAACCAAATTCCACATCTCTCCTCACAACTAGACCTGCTAATGCCCAACAAAGAAATATCTATTCTATAAGCAATTTATCATGCTCAGGTTAATGAGAGCAAAATGCTAATGATGAGACTGAAAACTGAGAACAGTGTCTGTTGATTACTGCAGGTTTTTATCATGCACCCTAAGAAGTATCATTATGCTAAAGAAAATGTTCACCAGGTACTGAATCAGACAGATCTGCAGCTAAAAATCTACTTCCTTTGGTTGTTACCTTATGTTTGACTTCACAAATTTATTCCATAACTGCAGCTACAGTTAAAAATAGGAACTATCCCACCAAGCTGCAAACTAGCTGAACAGGTGGGAAATGTCTCACTTCCCCCTTGCACATGTCAGCAGCCACAGTTTGGGCACTGGGGCTCCTTGACTGTAGAAATCTCCCCCTACGCTGTGCAGGGGGCTGGAGAAGCTGGAGACAGGAATGATGAATTCCCAGGTGCAGGGATAAAGGAATGAACTTCGTTTAAAAACAAAATAGAACAAGGAGAGATGGAGCCAGGCAGTGGCACAGAGCTTTGGGAAGCCTTGGAAAGACAAGCAGCCTTTGTGTGCAGCCCACACAGGTTTGCTCAGGGCACCTTGGCAGTGGTCACAGCTTAAACTCTGGCTCAGCCCAAGCTGTGACAAATGCTTCAGCAAATGACAACGTGCACCAAGCTCAGCCTAACGTGCACCAAGCTCAGCCTAATGTGGGACCAGTTTACACAGTCCCTGTGAGCCTTTGGAAAGCCTGGCCAATGCCCTTCCCAGCATCTCCAGAGGATTAACTGTGCATTAGCTGGGTCAGAGCTGGGGCTTCTGGCTGACGAGAGCAGCTCCCTGGTTTGCTTCTAACAGCAGCACCGTGTGCCTGTGGCACTGAGTCTCATCTGGGCAATTTTTAAAATTCTGGGTTTGTTTTCAGATCTTTGTTGTTCTGTCTTGGTTTGCATTTGAATTTCTGATTAAAACATGTTTTTTTATGAATCCTTCAGCTATTATGACACATCTCTGCCAAGTAGGGAAGGCACAGTAAAACTAATTAAATGCCACCCAAGAACTTCACTCTGCCATTTACAGAAACACATTAAACTATGAGGAATGGCTCTTTCAAGATCATTGCAAGGGGTGCAGAACCAGCTGAACTTTTCCATGATGGACAGTTTGGTACCAGGGCAGGAGGAGGGAGCAGGCTCACGGGCAAAGACCAGCACAGCATGGCACCCTGCTTGGCAGGTGGGAGAGGACACGGACCTGCAAGTGCTGGCTTTAAACAAGATTCAGCGAGGGAAGGGGGTGATGTGCACAGCAGGGACAGGGGTGATGTACACAGCACTGCACCGCTCCACCCAGCCCCTTCACCTGGGGCAGAGCATGTCCCAGGCTGCTCCCACCAAACCACTTTGTCACTGCCACCAGGAACACTGAGAGGAAGCAGAGCAAGCAAAGGGCCAACGTGGAGGATCGTGCTTGGAAGGGACATGGGATGTAAAGGAGCAGTTCTGTGCAGAAATCTACTGTCACAGGGGGTAATGAATTAAATGAAGTGGAAAGCATGGCATGAACGGGAGATTTGCAGGAGTGACTAATGTAATTAACCTCTGTTGAAATAATTAAGCCTCCTAATTTGTGCTGCATGAGCAGCACAACCGCAAGGGCAGGTGTGGGCAGCACCCACCACACCGAGGGGCTTGGGATCCCCTCTGCTCTGTGGAGCTGCTTGGCTTCTCCTGCAAATAAACCCTACAGGTTTAGGAAGAAAAAGTCGTGATCACAAATATCCCACAAAGTGCTATGGCTCATTCCTCTTGGGCTTGACCTGCCTCCTCATAAACGGTGACGTTTTTTCTTCCTTCAGCACAGGATTGCTTTATGCCAGTCAGAGAAGCAGGGTTTGTTGTCTCTAGTTATTAATTTACTTTTATTGACTGCAGTGCCTTTCCTGGTTTTATTACCCAATAGCTCACACCAGCAGAACAGCTTTTCTTTTAGGTTACACATAAACATTTGACTTTCCCAAGCGGGCACCAAGGAGAGCCAAAACCACGGCGGCTCCTGCTGGGTGCCTCTGCTGCCCTGGCTCCTGCTGACCCCAGGGACGCCTTCCACCAGACCATGTCTCTCACAGCCCCATCCAACCAGAAAAAATGCTGATCCCTTTTTGCCCCTTTTCACTGCTCAAGGCATATGATGAAAAAGCATAAGATTTAGATTGATTTTTTTTGTGTCCTAAAAATATGCTCTGAAACGCTTCCATTGTCCATGTGCTGCTCCCTGTGATAAGGCACATTTTCCCTCCATAGCAATTATTTTGAACACCATTATTAGGCTGACTGTGAAAGCCCAAGAGCACCAGAGAAGGTTCTGGGGATATTAAACCATCAGGTTCCCTGCTGCTGCTGGACACGTCCCGCTGCGGCCGGCGGCCTGGCAGCTGCAGAGATTCTGTATTTTGGTTTTTTTTGAGAAAACAGACAGCTGGAATGAGTCCTCCACTTAAACAACTATTTGTGCTCAAGCTAAAAAAAAAATAAAAATAAAAGTAGCTCAGGTGCTTGGCTGACTTTGAAGCCCAGCAGAGGAAATTCCCAGCTTTGCTGGAGCTGTCAGGAATGGGCAAGGCAAGGGCATGGCAGCCCAGCAGGGACACAATGCCTAGGAGCCCTGTCCCACTTCCCAGCACATTTAGGGATGTGCAGGACCCAGCTGGGAGCAGCAGCTCTGGGGCAGAGGATCAGCAGTGCCAGGGGAGGGGCAGAGCAGGCTGGTGATGCCCAGTGCTGCTGGTGGTGTGTGGAGCTGTGCCAAGGCTGGTGGGCACATCCCCACTGGGGCCATGGGGCTGCTGCCAGATTAATGAGAGGCAGCATCAATTCTAACTCACTGCATCCCTGTCAGCAGTGCTGAGCAACACAGCTGCTCTCCAAATTTGATTATAGCTATTTCACCACTGAAGATAATTGGGGGACGTGTCATCAGTCTTACATCAAGTACAGCATGTATTTTGTCTTTGAGTCATATTTACTTTAACTTCACAAAAGGATTAAATGAAGTGTACAGTGATATGCAACAACTGTTGTGAGAAGGTGAGAATTCAGCTGAGAAAGAGAAAAAAACCCCCACAAATAGGAAAAAATTAACTCAGTGTCTTATCCTCCCTTTCTCACTCTGCTGCAGATGATTTTCCCAATTCTACTCATGAGCACAGAGGAATTCCTAAGAAGTTTAGGAGGAACATCTCCAGAAGTGTCCTGGTGCATGTGTAGGAAGCAGAAGATGTGCTGCAGCCCTGGGCACACGTGGCATGGAGACACGGGGCACAGGGCACTGTGTGCTCCCACAGGCTGACAGAAATCTGTGGTGCAGGAGCTCACCAGGGCCCAGGTGGGCTCCTCTGCACCTCAGTGCCATTTGCACGTACCTGGCTTACAACCCTCACTGGCAGTGAGGTGCAACTTGTAGGAGAAGACCTCTCCTGTGGGGGAGAGGCTCACCTTGGAGCCAGCCATCCATGGCTCAGGTGTGCCTGCAGCATCTTCCCCCAGCACTCTTTGGTTCTTCTTTATTTTCAGCTTCTGAAGCTGGGACAAGTGTTTTCCACCAGGCAGGCTGTGTGAAAGAGGTGAAGGAGCAGAGCACAGAGATCCAGGCACAGCACAGCACTGCCAGCAGCTCCTGCCCCTCCAGCAGCTGCTGAAGGACAGGCAGGGCACGAGGAGTTCCTGGTGGGTGTAGCTGAGTGCCAAGCCCAGCACCTCCATCTGCTGGCTTGCCAAGCCCAGGACACGTTCTGGTCAGTGGCTTTGGGGTCTGTGCTGCAGCACGAGGGTGTGAACAGCAGCAGGTGTGAGGATTTGCCCCTCAGCCCTCCAGACACAGCATCTCTCCTGGAAATGTGCCCTTGGATCCTTCTCCAGAGCCCCCAGCTCTACTCTTGAAAGAGGCAGAGCTGAAGATATTAAAGGTTTGTTCATTTGTTTGGGGGTTCATTTCCCTGGAAGATTGACAGGCTCCCACAGAGTGTTTATATGAATCCATTGAGTCTCTACATTTAATTACACTTCACTGAGTGCATTAACACAACCATGAAATTTTAAAAGATATCAGTTTTATTCTGTTTGACTCCAAACCTGACAGTGAGATGCTTTCCAGCATATCCTTTCCTCCAAGCCCTTTTCCCAGGTGTCTGCAGCTGAGCTGTGGCAGCTTCTGAACCTGAGGAGACACCCCCAACACTCCCCTCCAGCAGGAAAACACCAATTCCAGCCCACAGGCCCTGTGGGGGATAATGCATGTGCCCTGAGTCACGGCAGGACAGGCTAATTAGGGGGAAGAAATAGATTAACAAGGCTGAAGTGGCTGAAAGATGGGCCCCGTGCACTGAGGCTGCAGCACTTCCCTCTAGAGCACTGGCTCCATCAGAAATGGCCTTCATTCAGGAATGGATGAATTGAATTCCAGCTGCTCACACATGGGACAACACCCCAGAGACCCCAGGCACAGCGGGGGACCCCAGGGGCAAGCCCCCACCCAGCACAGCCACAGAGGGGAGCTGAGGTCAGAGCAGGGTCCCCCTGCCCGGTCTGTGTCCCAGCCAAGCCTTGGACAGCGATGCTGGAGACGCTGCACCAGCCCGGCTGTGCCTGCACCATCTGCTCCTCCCTGGCTCTCACACACCTATCGTTTGCCTGCAGTTTATTACCAACAAGAATCCACATATTTCGTTTCTGTAAGGGCAAAGCAGAGTGTTGCTAATGTTTTGTTTCCCTTCTCAAACAGATCAGGGTGTTCATTTACTGAATACAAACCTGAATAAATGGGTGCCACCAAAAGCTGCAGAGCAGCATTTCCCAGGGAGCAGCTGTGCAGCATCAAACCCCATCAACTGCACAGAAATAATGAAGCACAGGGACAGCAGTGCACAGCCAGAGATGTGACCCCTCTGCCTGCCCTGACCATCCTCACACAAGGCTTGGCAGTCGGTTTCTGACAAAACTGACACTGGCCCTGCAGGGTCTGGGCTCTCAGCTCCAGTCACAGGACATCACCACACTCCTGCACCAAGTCCTTCTGCTGTAAGACACAACAGGATGGAACTGAAATGATTCCACTGCCTCTGACCAGCTTTTTTTGGTGAAGATTTTTTAAAATACCCTCCTAGTAACACACACACAACCCTAGCTGTAGAGCTGCTTGCTCCACAGATATCACAAGGAGGCTGTGGAGCACAGTGCTGGGAGCATTTATTTTTAACAACTCCTCCTGTGTATTCAGGAGGGCACACAGGAAATGCCAGGGATAAATACAAATTTTTCTGATGGTGAACAACAGACTGGCAGCCCACAAAGAGAAGTCATTTATTAGACACTGCAGGAGGAACTGCTCTGCCTGTCAGAGTCTGTATTTTTTATTCCTCCACCTTGCAGGGTAAGTGTGGGTCCCTCAGGGTTTTCATTTAGGTCTTAAAGACACCCCACTCCCCCAGAGAAGGCAGCAGACTTCCAGCTTAAATGCATCTCTTTTGAGATAATTTTGTTTACTACACAAAAATATAAGCTATCCCAGAAAGCTGCTCTGGATGACTTTTAAGGATTTTTTACCTGTAAAGCAGGTTTCTTGGAAGGATTTCACCATGCAGATGAAAGACTCTTTCATCCACCTATTATTTGGAATTGATCCCTGTGCTTGCCCCGTGGAGAACTAGCAGATTTCCAGAAAGTGAACAGCTTAAATGCTACTGACAACACACACAAACACAATAATTTAATTTCAATAAGCTGCCAATTTAAAAAATGAAGTGGCGTGAAGCACAGCAGGAGGGGAGTCTGGCATCAGCAGGATGGACAGGAGATTTTCCTGTTAACTGGAGTCTTTCCCACAGCCTGGAGAGAGGTGGCATCTTGTGCTGTTTTTAATCTGCTCAAACAAGTTATTTAAATGCTGTGAACTTTAAGAAAAACAAGAACATCTTATAAACATTAGAAAAACATGCAAAAGGCAGCTGCTGCAGGCAGATGAAACCATATTCTGGAGAGTAACAGCACCTGAGCTTCTGAAAAGCTGCAGTTGGAGTGGCCATGGAGCAGTTGTTCAGGCTGTGCTGCCTTGTACCTTGTTTTCTGCTGCCTGAGCGGCCAAGTCAGGCTGTAAATAGGAGTTTAATCGGTTGGTAAATGGGGCACTTTATTACCTTCCTGCAATTACGCCTTTCACCTGCACTGCAGCAAAGCAGCACGGCTGCTGTAGCACAGACCCTCTGCACCTGCACTGGCAGACACCTCCTGGAGCACTCCCAGGAAAACGGGGCAGGGGAGGATCCCAGACAGCTTCAGAAAGAGCTGCACTGGATGGGGGCTTGAAAGGTCTGAGGTCTTACAGCTATAAAAGCATTTATGACTGTAAAAGCTCTCAGGAGCTGTCCTTAAACCTTTTCACAGCTTAATGGCATTAGAAGGTGGCCAAGTTAATCAGAATCCCAAAACAGCTTGGGTTGGAAGGGCCCTTAAAGCTCATCCAATTCCTCCTCCCTGCCATGGGCAGGGCCACCTTCCCCCAGAGCAGGGTGCTCCTCAGCCAGGGCAGGGATGTCAGAGCAGGAGCCCAGTGCTGGAGAGGCTCCTCTGCGCTGCCCTGTGTCTGTTTCGAGTCCCTTCAGGCACACCCAGAGTCCTGACTCCCACGAGGAACCTGCCCAAGAGATCCTGGATCTTCTGCTGAGCAAGGCTCCAATGCAATAACTTAAATGGATGCTCCTTTCCCAGCACTTGCCGAGATTTTATTCCTCAATAACTATTTTTTAATAATAATTTCACACTTCTCCATGGAGTGAAGCAGCCATACCTTCCTCACTGTCTGCACAACCAGTCCGGGTCACACGATGCAGTTTGTGGCATAAATCACTGATGCAGTGGGTGACCTTAGGAATGATTTTGGGGCAGGCACTGTGAGGTTACCGAGCCCAAGATGTGACCAGCAGCACCGAGGTGTGGGTTTGTCACCGGCAGGGATTAAGGTGTGGTGCACACCAGGAGGAGGCGAGTGAGAACAGCCCAGCAGGGCTCGGCATCGCCTCCAGCCTGAGGAGCAAATGGAGAAGGATGACCCCTCCACCTCACTGATCCTGCTATTAGCCATACTGGCAGGTCACTCCATCCTTCCCAGCTCCTCCTTGCCCATGGCTCGGGTCTGCACAGGAGGGGATCAGCAGCCTCAGCCTGTGACAGCCACACGCCTTTGGCCACGAGGGACATTGGACCTGCTGAGAACACACTGGCCTTTGAAACCCTCGGTGCCAGGTGCAAGGGGAGCAGCTCCACACTCACACACAGCTGGACTCCCCCTCAAAACACCCCGTGACACCAGGAGTGATCCTGAGTGCTCCTTGCCATCCAGTTCCAGCCTGGCATCACTGGAGCCCGGATCTCCCTCGTTAACACTCAATTCACTTTGCCCCAAACTCTCTGTGATCTGCTCTGAGCACAAGAACTGAAACCTGGACTTGGAGCCCAGATTAGAAAACCAGTCCTCTGCGAGTGACTAGGTGATGTTTGGGTTTTTTTAAATCTATTTCAAGTTACAGTTCATGCACTGTGGTTTAATTGCATTTGCCCTCCAGCCTTTCCATTAAAAATAGAACAGAAACCAGCACTTCCAGGATGGAAATGAGAATGAGAAAAAGCCCTTTTAAAGAGGAAAATGCTATGTTTAGAGAGGAAGAATAATTATTGCCACAGGTATAATAAAGAGGGAAGTAGTTGGATTCTGTGTCATATCCAGGGGCCAAAGGCAAGTTATTCAGACCTTTCAAAATGAGGTCACACTGCTGCTGGAAGCACAATGAGAACTGCAGGTTATGGCAGAGCTCACAGACTGATCTGTTTTACCTGAAATTCTGAGATGCAGTGCTAAACCTGCTGAGCTGGAAAGAATTCAGTTCATGATTTTAGGGAACTTCCCCTGAAATTCTGCTCTGTGACGTCACTGACACTAAACAAGGGCAGTCAGGAGCTCTCAGGGAAAGCTGGGCCCCAAGCAGGAGGACACAGCAGGGAAACTTCCACCCCAACACCCTCCCAGGTTTCAGGAGGAGGAACAAGGGAGACTCTGCGAGCACGGGAGGGAGCCGCAGTGCTGAGCAGGCTCAGACTGGCCCCGAGGGTTTGCAGCTCAGAGGGTCAAGCCCCACCACGTCCATCAGGAAGCCCAGGGCAGGGGGACACTTCCTAGCCCAGCTGGGGTGCCTCGAGGCAGCCAGGAGCTGTGCCTGCCACTCTTCACTCAGGGCTACTTCTCTTGCCTCATACACTAAGAAATAGTTGTGACTCAAGACTTTGGAGGCTTCTGGCCCTGAATATTAACCACCACAGCCCCTGCTGACTACAGCTCTGGAATATTAAAAAAATTCTGGTTGTATCTTCAGATAAATAATATCACACTTCCTGCAGTGCTAGGAATAGAAGATATTTTCCTAAGAAAACCAGGAGGGAAGA
This sequence comes from Ploceus nigricollis, assembly GCA_013399945.1. Lineage (NCBI taxonomy): Eukaryota > Metazoa > Chordata > Aves > Passeriformes > Ploceidae > Ploceus > Ploceus nigricollis. The sequence continues at coordinate 103,002 of VXBC01002534.1, read as the reverse complement.
CACCCATCCTTGCTATATGAATAATATGTGTCATCCCAAAGCAGACCTTGGAGAGAAGTAAGTCCCCCTGCGCAGACTCAGGATGGCCTTCTCAGCACTCTCAGCCTCTTGCTCCATACCCAGCTGTTCTCTGTTAGCTTGGACTCTCCACACTGCTGCAGCAATCACCCAGAGGGCTGTCCCAGCCCACTCCAGTCTGGCTGATCCACACAGGAACCCAAACCTCCAAACCAAACCTCCAGTCCCACCTCAGTGGGACACAGCCACATCTCCTCCCCAGGCCTTCCTCACTGCTGGTGATGGGCACTGGCAGCGCCTGGAGAGCAGAACAGGCAGCTGCTCTCCAAACTGGATCCTCATCAGGAAAGTGTGGTTAATTAACACAGGAGGTTTAATTAGCTGGTATTCCTGGGGTGAAAGGCTCCAGATAACTGCAAAATGCTCCTGTACTCGGCCAGCAGAGTTCATCACCTTCAGCTCTCCTCACTGCTCAGGGTGCTGGTGCTGGCACAGCCCCACAGCCGGCAGGGGACAGGGCTGGGGCTGCTGTGGAGCACCAGGAGCTCGGTGATGTGGGAGCTCCCGGGGTGCTGGGGGCTCAGCAGGGACACAGTGACACGTGCCACCAGCTCCTGCACTCTGCTGCAAACAGTCTCCAGCCTGGTCTGGCTTTGGGTTGGATTCCTGTGCTGCCATTAACGTGTGCTGAAGCTACGGGGAGCTTTTAAGGCAAACTCGCCGAGTTTATCCCGTGATGTGAAGCATTTGTTCCTCCCACGCTTCCCCTCGCTCCCAGCTCCCCCCAGATGGGCTTCGCCTCAGCCCACTCGTCTGTTCAGGAGGCACCGGGCTTGGCAAGAGGAAAACAAAACTCAGCAGCTTTGCACAGCAGGGCAGAGGCCCGGGGAAGCCGGGGGGAACGGGGAGATGAGTTTTAATGGATTGAAGGGGCACAGAGCAAACCAGGCTGCAGAAACTCATTCTGCTGTGTGCACAAGTTTTAGACTGTAGATTTACAAACTTGGATTAAAACTAAAAACTACTAAGCTTTAATGTTGCTTTCTCACACCCCAGCTCACCTCAGAGAAAAAGCAGCAGCTGCTTTTTTTAGTAGAAGCTTTCCTGCCTCTATTCAAGCGCTATCCCCAAGTCCACACACACAGAGACATGACCCCTGGGCAGGGAATATTGCTGGAAATGCACTTGAGTGAAAACCCAAACATGGGTGAAATAAACATGCCAATAGCAGGACCCCCTGCTGCAGCGAGTGTTGGCAAACAGAAACTGACAGAGGGAAAACAAATGAGATCATTCACTAAACATTAAAGACATCTCAGCAAAGCACTTTCACCAGAAAGAGACAGAGAACGGCTGCAAGGACAGTCTGAACCTGCAGGTTTGCCATTTAAGATACTTCTCCTGCAAAATGCATGTGCAGACATGCAAGGACCTTTTCAGGTCATCAGGTCACCTGCCTGCCACCCCGGGAGCACAGAGTACCTGTGAGCTGACAGCCACTGCAGCCTGTAAATCTGCTGCACGGCTCACCGGGGCTGTCACACCCAGCCCAGCAGCTCCATTTACTGCCAGAGAGGAACAGCAGGGAACTGGGCTGCCCTGGGGTGGGGCACAGCTCAGCAGAGCCCGTCTGCAGCCCGGACACAGGCACTGCTCCCAGCCAGAGCAGGAGGCCAGCCTGCTCCTCAGCTCACAGAGGCACCCACAGAACTGCAGGAGCTGGGCCAGGCCAGAGGGGACCTGCTCTTCTGCTTCTGCTGCACTGGGATTTCTCCAGCCACCCCCTAATTCCTCCTTAATTAACTCCAGGTGTTGTCCCTGGGGCTCTCCTCTCCAGAGTCCCTGCCTGCAGTTCTGTGGCAGTGACTTCTGGTGAGGACAGACAAGAAATCTCCACACAGGAGCTTCCAGAGGGCAGATTCTCTTTATAGCAAAAGCCCAGCAGAATTGCCTGTGCCAGCTGGAGCCTCCAAGTGCCAAGCAGGCACTCTGTGCTGCCCCTTCAGGGGGACAGTTAATGAGCATTTCTTTGTGCATCCATGACCAAGGTGGCAACCCCTGGGAGCGCTGTGCTCTCACTCCTGAGTGAAAGCAGAGAGTGACTTCACAAGGCCACCACACACAACAGCTCTGGCAGAGATTCTGGCTGATTGGAATTGTAAATACCATGACAGCTATTACAGCAGTGTTAAACATGCAAAATAATTTTCACAGTTTTAAAGCAGAAGCTGCTGGGGTGGCTCGTGTGAGTGGTTTGTGCCTGGAGGCTGCACCTGAGCCATTTGTGCTTTGAGGGGCACTGGCCCAGTCTGGGGCACCGTGGTGGGGGCACTCACACAGGTGCTGCACTCACCCAGCTGTGCAGGGCAAGGAAAACCCCAGGAGGCAGGGAGAGCACCCCTGCTGTCCCCGTGCATCTACTGCAGCCGGCAGAAACTGCTCTGCAGCCCAGACAGCCTCTGCTAGACACCAGCAACAGGAATGGTACGAGCTGCTGAGCAGGAGACTACCGAGTCCCCAAAGTCTGCTATTTTTGGCTGAGGCATGGTTAAACTCTAGCACAGACAGCACACAAAAACCAGCACATGTTTACTCTGGATTCATTCTCTGGTTAATGTTTTTTCTACACAAGTCACTCAAGCTAGTATGCAGGAGGCCAAGAAAAATGAGGAGAAGTTTGTGGGCAGAAGACCCAGGAGATATTTAATGGCCCAGACTGACAGTCTGATCCAGCACCAGAGGTCACAGCAGCTCCAGCCCTCAGGGCTGCCCTGCTGGGCTCTGAGGCTCAGCCCTGGCACAGGCACAGCCACGTCATCTGTGCTCTGTCACAGCAATGAATCTCCCCAAGGGGCCCAAGGACTGAGTGAGCCTCGGGTCCTTCTCAGCAGGAAAGGGAGGGACTTGCTCTGGGGACCAGCATCGTCCCCAGGCTGGCACTGCTGAAGCTGCTGCCAGCTCATTGCTCAGCAAGGAGGGGACAGCAGTGCCCTGGTGGCACGCTGAGGGGCAGAGGAGCCATGGAGCATCCCTCTGCAAGCTGCATATATTCTTTAAGTGCGTGTTTAATTAAACAGAATACCGTGTTTTATATTAAACTCGCACAGCAGCTGACTGTTTAAAACACGCACGCTGCAGCCCGCCAGCAGGGAATGGCTCCAGAGCTGTTCTCTAGATTGACTTCCAGGAGAAAATTCTGTTAAACGTCTCTGAGGCCTTTCCAAATGCCCCTCCTGGGACAGGAGCCTGGTGTTGCTATGCAGAGAAATGGGTCTGAACCATTGGGTTTGAATTTAAAATATTGCTTTATTACTCATCACCGTGACTGTACTGAGGCAACTGGCAGAGAGGGGAGGCAGGGCTGGGTGGGCTGTCGGCACGTTTGCCACGGTGCTCTCAGCGCTGAGAGGGTGATGGATGATTTCCTGAGCTCCATCTGCTGTTCCCAGCACTGCTGTCCCCTGTCCCCTCGCAGTGGCACGCTGCCCTGTGCTGCTGCCACCGCTCCCCCTCCCCGGGGTGGCAGAGATGCAGGGATCGGGGCTCCTGCTCTGAGAGGAGACCTCAGAGAGGAGCAGGTGGGAGAGGGAGAGACTGGTGTGACCCAAACAAGCATCCTGCTGTGCCAAAGCCTCTCTGAGATGAACAGGGCTTGGCTGGGGGAAGAGAGACTCAACTGAAATAAATCCTCAAAAACCCAAAATTAATCCAACCATATAGCACAGTTTAAAATAATTCAATTTTAACATTCCTTTTCCAAAGCACCTCTATGTTTGTGCTTGCTTTAGAACTGGCACAGACACAAATATCCTGTTCTCAGAACAGAAATCACCACGTTGGGCATTTTCACATACAAGTGCATGATGCTGAATGGCAGCAGAGGGTTGAACAAGCCCCCAACACAACCCTCAACATGTGCAATCACAGCTGGCAACTGGCAGCTTCAACTTTCTGTCCAATGCAAAACAACAAATTCATTTCAACCCCTGTGAAATTAGGTGATGATTGTAACACTATTTAAACCTCCCAAATCTGAAATAATAAATTAGGTTTATACCACTCAATCTTACAGGGACTTACTACCTTTTCCCCCACACTAATTTGTTACCATAATTACATTAAATTGAAGCTGATTTTTTTTCCAGTCTAGATCTATCTGGAAGCTTGTTGTTCCTATTCCAGATCCAAAGAAGAATCCAAAGATGCTCAGGACAAGAGAGCAGGGGGAATTGTTTGGGTCTTGTAGAATTAGCTTTTCCTTTTTACTGAGATTCATTTTAATGCATTGCTGCACTACTGAACTAAATACCTGCATTAGAAAGGGAGTCATGGTGGGAGCAATCGAGACAGCACTCCCGTGGTTCAGAGGTGCATGCTGTGAGCTGGACTCTGGCCAGAGTTTCCAAATTTCAACTGCAGGAACAGCCAAAGGCAGCACCTGAGCAGCCTTGTGCCACTGCTGAGGGCAGGCTGAGGGAGGAGCCCGCAGTGGTTCTGCTCCAACCAGAGCTCTGCTCTGGCCACCCCAACCAGGTGGCCCAGTGGCACAAACCTCTCCCTCTCTGTGCTCCCCAAGGCCAAACACAAAGGCAGTGTCCTCACAGCACCCACCCAAGGGTCCCACTCTCCCTGACATTGCACCACCACGTTTTTGGCACTAGCAAAGATGTTTTTCTGTTATTTAAGCCTGTGCACCTGCTGGGTTCCACATTCCCTAGCACTGATAACAATTTCCTCATGAGGAGAAGCTGTTGAATTGGCAGTGGGTGAACTGAGGTTGTCTGTCTGTTCAGACCAGCACTGTTCTCAATAAATGTGTGTGTGCAGCAGGGCCTGCTCTGCCTCCAGCTCTTTTCCTGGAGCTGGGCTGGAGGGCAGTACTTTTTTCTCAAGGCTTTTTCTTTGCATTTTCTATTTCCACAGCTCTCCTTTATCACGGTTTGCTCTGAGCCATTCCATGAGCTCTCCCTCGTCCCACCCTCCTGTGCATCCCCCGTGGAGCAGCAGCCGTGCTCCACCTGCCTCCTGTGCCATCAGCACCACCACGGCCCAGTCTGGCACTGGGATGGATGGTGAAGCCAACACCTGTGAGCTGTGGAAGGCTGGAACCTGGAGAGCAGTGCCATGGTTCGTTACAGCATGTTAATTATTCTTCTGGGTCAGCTGCAAAAAATGGCTCCCAGAGCGGGGCCACCTTTTGCCATTTCACAAAAGCCAAAAACACTGAACAAGACTGTTGTATTTAGCTTGGAGCTGTCACAACAGGCACCAAATCCTGTCCCAGTCTCTTGTTAAATGATCCTTTATCAAAAGAAGGTTAATGAATGCATCCATATGAGCCATTAAGAGCCAAATAAAGGCAGAGATAAAGGAAGACAGATACAAAGAATGGACGATCCTCAGACATGTTTTCTGCCAAAGTCATTCTTTACATAATAGATGCAGTTTCTTTCTTTCCTCAGATGGGAAGATGGGCTTGACACCATCTCATCAACAGCAGCTGTAATAACAGCTCCTTGCTATTAATATGCAAATTGAAATGCACACACTGATTAAAGACGTGTTAGACAAAGGCCTTTGTCAGTGTGTGTGACAGGGTTCAATTAGGGAGCAGTGGCCCACTACAGAATTTTTCCTGCAGTCTCACACTTGAGCCCAGTGCAGCAACTTCAGCAGGAACACACCACAGGGTTGATGGACATTTGCTCTCTCCCGAGCTCTCACAACCCCCAGAGTGGGTCCTGCTTGTCTCCAGCCCCACTCCAGCCCTGGGAACTCCCCACAGCCTCTTGCTGCAGGCTGGCAGCTGCTCAGGTCCATGACCTCAGGCAGGTGCAGCCCAGAGGAAGAACCAGACTTCCACATACTTAATTTGAAGATTATGGAAGGTGGTTTTAAAGGTCAGGACTTGCTAATTAAGTTGATGCAATAGGAACTTAACAAAGGAAGCACCACTTACGTGGCAGGAGCATTCTTCTCCCATGATTAATCTCTACATGAAGTTGTGTTTCAGGGCTGCCTCAGGTTACACCCTGTTGCCATAGAGCTGCACTGGCTCCACATAAGGAGCCAGATAAAACATTGTTATTTGTGTTGAGCTGTGTCTGAGCATAAAACACCACTGGAAGTCAGTGTCCTGCCCCTGAAACACAACCTGACTCACCTGCACCAGGCTCTGGAGAGCTGCCTCAGTGTGGGCTACAATAATGAAACACTTCCAAAACATCCCAGTTTCAGTGCTGGCAGACACATTTGCAGCTGTCTCCCAGTGCCACCTGTATTCCCGTTAGCACTAACTGTAAAGTGAGTCTGGGGAGAGACCCAACCAGACGGAAAATAAATTATTGAGATTTACTTTCTTTACAGACTATCTTGCACAGAATTTTAAACCAGTAAAACATTTGGTCAGAACAGACAAAATCAAATTGTTACATATAGATATTCTGCATGAAAAATGCTGAGTGTGGTTATGGGGTTTTTTTAATGAAGAAAATATAAGCAAATGTTTTCACCCTTCAGTTTAAAGTAACCTAGAGGGACGCAGTGGTTGCACTGAACCATTTTCAAAGCTCTCTAACTCATCCTCACATACATTTCAGCCTGGGGCCATTGGACCAGGGTTGACATCAGAGATCTGGCAGCACTTCTACAGGGATCACTGACTTACCATGAGGAGATTTGTCTTTTTATGTCTTGCTTTGAAAGCCTAATGAACTTAGGAAAAGCAAGAGATTAAAAGGATTTAGGGACCAAAGCCTGATTGACTGGACCTGGACAATATTGGCAACAAATGGAAATATTGTGCTCTTTGTCACTCCAGGCAGAAGCTGGAGACAGGGTGTGATGGGGCAGCTCACCTGGGCCAGGTGCTGTGGGTGGGAATGCCATCAGCAGTGCTGAGCCTCCTGCTCTGCAGGGCCACGAGACACACCAGAGTGACACAGCTCCAGGCCAGGCTGGACACCCAGGGCAGAACAGCCAGCCCAGCACAGGCTGGGAGCAGAGGCTGGGTCCAGCCCAGCTCACTGCAGAGCTGTCTCCACACCTGCCTGGGGAAAGAAATTGTGTTTGTGCTGTAATTAATTTGCTGCAATTAGCTCGTAGTGATTACTAGAGCACACAGATTTTTGGACTTGTCTCCTGACAAAAACGCCTCTGCAGCACCCTGGATGCTGCCTGGGGGAGGGCTCCTTTGGGGAAAGAAGGCTTGGAAAAGTCAGGCTTGAACCCACATGACTGATGTGCCCTATTTCTGTAAATCATTCTCTCTGTAAAGAGGCAGTTTAGCTTCAGGAACACCGGCGGCTCGTGTTATTACCCAAAACACAATAAATGAAACCACCCCACAGCTATGAAACCCAAGGAGATGTTTACTCATCTGTGAAAAACCCATTCTCCTCCACACATGAAAGGCATCGATGCAAGAGCACAAATTAATCACACAGAGCTTCTGCAGTGGCTCTGAGTGTCCCCACAGAGGGAAGGAGGTGATGCTGCAGTGCACCCCAGCTGTCCCTCCGCGGCCCAGGGGCTCGGGCACTGCCCAGCAGAGCTCTGGGCAGCCCGGGATGCAGAGCCCTGAAGGGCTCTCCTCCCACTGAGCTCCTTCTCTGCTCAGGTGCCCAGAGCAGGCAGGGGGGATGAGCTGCTGCTGGCCGTGCAGGGCAGAGCCTGAGCTGGATCAGTGCAGGGCTAACCCCCTGTCCCTGCAGGTGCACAGGTCACCAGCCTTACCTGGCATGGCCTGGCCAGCTCAGCCTGTGCCAGGCTCTGGTGCCACCGGGCTCCTGCACTCTCCGTGGGCACAGCAGCAAAGTCAATAAAGCAAACAGCTTCTCTTGAGCCTGCAGGAATCCTACCAGCAGGAAAAAGAATTCACACTTTCTTTTCAGTGTTCTTTACTCATGGAACCATTTGTTTCTTTAGAGACAAAGAGGAAAGGAAGAAACTCATCCATTACACAATCCCCACGATTCACTGCTGCTGCTCTGTATGTGTTGACACAAACCATGCTGGAGAAGGTGAAGAAAGTGTGTTTATTTCTGATTGAAGACTGATTACATCACTATCATGGATAATGTAGTAGAATAATCTTATACTCTTGGGAGAAATCTAGGAATAAATATGAAAAAGTAAAATAGTTTGTTTCCACTGTCCCTGAAGATGACTGATGAGTAAGTGCTGTATTTACAGGATAGTTATCATACTCTAGACTCTGTGCTGAATAAATATTGTCTTGAAAGGGTAAAAAAATCCATTGAAATATTTTAACTCACCACAAAATTAAAAAAAAAATCCATGTACTTGTCCAAAGCAAAGGTTAGTTACATGTTAATTATTGAATCCACATAGGATCACTGTCCAAGAAAGCCTCCTCTCCTGCTGACCCGCTCCCCTCCACAGAAGCAGCATTGGTGCTTGTCCTCTTCTCCACTGACCAGCTACTATTGGTTCTTCAGGCTGCAAGACAGAAACAAAGCCCAAGTCACGCTCCATCCTGGTGTGTTTTATGAGAGAAAACCACCACAGCAAATTGGAAAAAGTCTCCTTTCTTTAGGTCTTAAATTTGAATTTAAGAGCCTCACAAATCCTGCCCAATTCGCCTCCTCCATGGCCCAGCACAGCTCAGCTGATGAGGAATTCCTCACTGGAACTGGCACTGGCAAGCTCAGGTTTGTGGTTTGAGCAATTAACCCAGTGTCAGGGTTTTACATTAAAATAATTAATCTGTACACCCAACACCACAACACAGAGCTGTACGGGCTGTTCTGGGGCTTTCAAATTATGATCAAAACAGAAGATACCAGAGGTATCTTCATTTTCACTCACATTAAAAGGGAAGGGAGACAAGTTAGATCTATAATGAGGGGAAGTATTACACTCTCTTTCTTCACAGGCAGTGTAATTATTCAGCTGCTCCCTGGAACTGAAACTATGACAAATAAAAATGCCTATCAATTCCATCTACCTTTTGTAACTATTCATCTTCTGGAGTTGTTACTGCTCTTATATATACTATATATTGCAAAAGGCACATAGAAATGCTACTATTACCAAGTGTTACTGTTACTGTAGCCACCAAGGTAAGAACAAAATCGTTTGGCTTGCGTGTGAAGTGCACAATACAACTCATTGACTCTAATTTCCAGAAATTTACAGGAAATCTTCTGTCAGAGAGCACCTTCATCCTGAGTGAGGATGTGCAGAAGGAGCCCAACCTGCTGGCACAGGGACAGGACTGGAAACACCCAGGAGAAACAGAAATGCCATTTGGCACTAAATCTGACCCAGGTGGAGCCGGGCCAGCAGCCCCAGAGCTCCCCACGAGTTGGCTGTGCCAGACAGGCAGATCCTGGGACATGCTTCAGCCACAACAGGCTGTCAATGTTTGTTCACACCTTCCTAAATAGATGGGAAAAGTGATGTAAACGAAACCATGGGAAAGGGTGACATTTCTCCAGCATGGTATTAACAATATTTTGATTAGCTTATTCCTGAATAGCCAAGCAGCTTATGTTGATAAATACCCTGTTCCAATTAGACATCTGTGTTCTCAGCCTGAAAATAAAAAAGGAAAGAAAAGAGGAAAGAGCCTGCCCAGGCCCAAGCCTGCTGCCTCTGCTCCTCAGCAGGACATCAACCATCTGGGCTTCCACAGGGTGCAGCCCAAAGCCAAGGCTAGGAGTTGTGCAGGAAGGGCTGCAGAGCCACCTCCCTATGGGACATGACCACTCTTAACCCCTCAGAATTAATTTTGACCATTAAATTGGTTGTACCCCAATGATGGCTGCAGGATTGAGTCCCCTCTCTGCAAAAATCCTGAAATTAACCAGGAAGCCTGAGTCTGAAAGGGAAACCCTTGCATGTATTAGCATCCATGAAAGTGCAAATGAGTGATTATAAAAGCCTGGAATACATCTGTGAGCTCTAGATGTGGCAGAGAGGTCTGGCTGATCAAAGACACAAAATGAAGGCGAGAAGACAAAGTTCTTCTTTATGGAAGTGGGAATGGTTCTCCCCACACAGTCAGACTGTTAATTACCAGGGCTGGATCCCAGCCCTCTGTGGCTGACAGCCCCAGCAGAGGAGTGCAGCTCTCAGCTCCTGCTCTGGGGCACATGTGACATGTGACAGACCCACAGCCGGCCCAGGGGTGACACCCACCCCAAACGTACTGTTCTCCTGCCTGCTCTGCCAGAAGCACCCCTGCCCTTGCACCCCCATGCCCAGAGGTACCTCACACCCAATCCAGGCCCTCTGGAGCCTCTGCCCTGGAGGCAGCTCTTTTCTCCAGGCCATGGGGATGACCCAGCCTGTTCCCAGCCCCTCGCCAGGAAGGGCTTTTTGCCAAGCCCCAGGGTAACATTCTGCACAAGCACTGTTTTGACCCCAGACACTGAATATCCTCTGTCTCCTTTCACAACTCTCTGGGACTTTAATCCCTGTTGTTTGTTGCCAGTCACTTTGAGCAGTGATTTTTCATCTTCACAGTTTGCATAAAGCAGAAAAGAGGGAGGATTTGTTTCTGCCAGCCCATGGGGAACAGTGAGGAGCGAGGCTGGCATGTACCTCCCTCCCAACCTCTCAGAAGTAACATTCACAGCTGGGGTTCTGGCTGCTGCTGGTGCCACCGTGGCTCAGCCAAAGCTGGCCCCTGCCTGGCACCCTGCCCAGCACTGCTGCTCCGTGCTGCAAGGGGGGAGGAGGGGAGGAGAGAGATTAAAAAAAACCCTGTCTATTTCTGGAGAGCAAGTCAAACAATGCCTCAATCATCTCTACACAGCTCATAAATCCCTAATTAAAGGTTTAGTGCTCCACCCCGCTGCAGATGTTCCAGAGTCCATCCACATTCCAAAACTTGCTCTGTGCCAGCACGTGCCCACAGCCACTGGCATCATCCATTGGAGCCTGAGTTGAGCCCTGCACTCCCCGCACAGCCAATGAGGCATTTAACCTTAATTTTCAAATTAAGCTCAAGTACCTGTACCCTGGAGAAAAAAACAGGGGCTGGCAGATATATCTGCTTTGTGTGTGCATGGCTGGAGGGACAAGGACCAGCCCAGTATCAGCTCCCTCTTCCCGCATCTTTTACTCAACACCAAAATACCAGCCAAGACAAGTTTCCCCCCTCTTTTGGTCAAACAAATGCAGTCAGAAGCACTCAGGGCAGCACCTGAAGTTCCTATGAATGGTTCATCTCTCCTGGCCAGACCACTCAAGGAAGAGCAGCTCAGCTGCAGGGTACAGGCCTCAAATTGTGTGCTGCCCATGGAGCCCCAGGACCCCCAGCCCTCCACGGGGCAGTGCCAGGCTCCTGGTTAACACCGCTGCCAAGCTCAGGGTGTGTATGGTGGGTTATTCAAGGCAGCTCTGACTGGGGCTCTCAGCATGCTGCTCTCTGCAGAGCTCTCTGAACAGTAATAAATATCCACAATGCAGCTCATGCCTCATAAAAGTTCTGAACTCCTGAAGCAGCTTTCCAGGAAATTCATCTGCCTGGTATTTTTTGGGTGGTATCAGCTTCCATCCTGCAATCACTGCTCCCGTTTTGCTCTTTGTCCCAGAGCAAAATCCCTGTATCCCTTCACCCCGGTCCCTCACTAACTGCCCCTTTCTTCAGGTTTGTTTAGTCTTTAACTATATGAAGTATGACAGCTACGTAAAATGTTTTGTTGCCTTGGCAACTGCAGTCCAGTGGCTTCAGCCTGAGTTAGGAGGCAGAGGACAGCCTTGACATTAACCAGCAATAATGAGAACAGCAGAAACCAGCAGGGGAACACTGGCTGAGGAACGAGCAGGGGACGATCCTCACCTGCCCCCAGCAGGAGCACACCTGGGAGCCACAATGACCCCGTGGGACACCACAGCTCTGGGGACTCGGCCAAGGACCAGGTCTGCACTTCCAAAGTCCCTTTCTTTGTATGGAAGAGGCAATTGCTTGGGAAAGCTAGTGAGACATAGATGCAGCCCTGCCAAAACCTGTGGTTTGTGCTGCCCAGCACATTCCTTTGCACTGAGAACGGGCTGAGCCCAGGGCACGCGTGTCATCTGTCACTCCTACCACAGCCAAAGCACAAATAACTTCCCAAGGTTACATTTCACAGCACTAAAAACTAAGATTTCTTAATCTCTGCTGATTGTAGGAGAGTGCACAACAGAGCAGAAGGTGTGGGGATAACCCAGAGGACCAGGCACCCTTCTGGTGTGGGGAATTGGTGACACATCTTCCTGCACATCTCTATCTCCCATCCATGAGGCTGCTCTGGTTTGAGATAAACGTCTTTATCCTTCACAATAATACCAACAGCAACCACAGCAATAATCATACAGACTTGGAAGGACTGGCAAGGGAAGGATAAATTAGCTCTGGGCCAGGGCAGCATGGCACAGATGCTGTCATTCCAGGTTTCCAAGAGGAAGAGCTCTCAGCTCTGTTTTCCAGCAGTGGGAATTTGTTGCACTGGGTATGGATCCCTGCCCTGTCCCAGCTGTTCCCACATGACCTGGCTGGGCAGGGATCCTCCATCAGGGAGATGTGCTGAAGAGCAGGAGATGGAGGCAGTGAAGGTCCCAGATTGCTCATGGCACAGCCCAAAACCAGGGCTGGCTCACTCACCTGGCCCCAGCCCACTGCTCCACAACACACCTGCACTGGCAGGTGTGCTGATCACTGCATTTGGAAGGCATTCAGATGCTCCCTGAATAAAGAGAATAAAGCTAACGTGAATAATACCAGGAACCTGAGAAGGTCTGACATAGCTGGGGAAGGGCTGGCTTTATCCTCTGCTGGCTGAAGCAAAATGAGCCATTAGTAGTCACTGCTAGTTCTGCTCATCCTGCTCACTTCCCAGACTACCCTCAAAGCTACCTGAAGCACTTCAGGTATATCTCTTTATATTGCTCTCCTAATCTGGGCAGTTCCAAGTGATTCAGCCTGAAATGGTTCCCAAAGCTCACATATAAGTGCATTAAGAGCAATTAGTTCATTAATCTAGTCTCTGGTATCATGTTTCTCCATCACTTCATTTTAATAATTTGTAGTAATTGACAGAGCAGACTCCCCCCAGTTCTCATAGCTGGGTAATGCATAATTAGTCTAAATCACAGCAAAAACTGTTTCAGTGGGAAACACCTAATCCCCTTAGGCTCATGGCGTCTCTTCTGAGGTTTCACACATGAAAGAAGCTGCAGACTCATTATCATTATCCACAAGTCAGTGGGACTCCAGCAAGCCCGTGTGGGTTCAGCCCTGCTTTCCTCGAGCTGGAGGTGCCTCTGGTCCCTGTGATTTCACAGCAACCAGAGCCCAGCCCCAGTGCTCCTCTGCTGACAGGGGGCTGGGGGGCACAGCACTGTCCCACAGCACTCCATCCTGGCAGACACACACTGACTGGGAGAAGCACAGTGACACTCACTTGGTCTGGTGTTTGGAGCCCTTCAGGTGTGCATGGTACTGCTCTATGGAGTTCAGGGTGACGTTGCAGATGTTGCAGGTGTAGCTGCGCTTCAGGCCTGTGAAGAAAACCAGGTGTTAATTAACCCTTGGCTCCAGCTGTGCCACATGGTGAGGCTGAGGGGAGCATGGGCTGCACCAGAGGGAAACACTCTTGTGCCTGGGCTATAGACTATTCAAAATGGCAACTAGGAAGTAAAAATAAGTGAAAATGACTGAAGAAAGGGGGAGAAATAGAAAAAAAAAAGCCATAACCTATGCTCCAAGCAAACTTCTAATTAATTAGAAGGTACTCGGATCCCACATTTCATTTCCAGTTTCACAGACGTTTCTCTTTACAGTGACCCATCCATTTACTTTTCCAGGCCAGGGCATCCAAGCATTAGAGAAACCTAAAGGAATATTTTTAGAAGTGAGCAGAAGAAAGCCAGGTTCAAAGGCTCATCCCTCCTGAGAGTGTGGTGAATCTCTCCTGTGCCCTCCTCAGGGCATCATTGCTGCACTCACACTAACAAGCACTCCAGGCACCATTTATCCCTCCAGCTTTTGGTAGTGATCATAATTCAGGGCAATTCCCTGTTAGTACACTCAGCAGCCAGATCACTTAGGAGCTCTCTTTTCCCCAGAGGGATCCACTCTGATTTATCCACCAAAGTGAACCAGCCAAGCACAGATGCTGGTCTCCCACAGCCCACACTCGGCAGCCTCTGGCTGGAGGTCGAGGCTGGCAGACTGCACCAGGGAGCCACCCAAAGCCAAAGCAGGAGCTCTCTCACCTGCTGGGTTATCTCTTGGCTGCAGTACAGACTGTCCCCAGCAGAACTAAGGGCTCTGCTTAAAAACACTGGAGCCACAGGATTCCTAGCAGGGGTTGCTGTGCTCCTTAGGAACAGCTCTAATGTTCCTTCTAATAGTCCCTACTGGCTTTCTACAGTATTATTTTTTTTTTGCCAAAACGGTTAAAACAACTAATTTAGAACAAATAACGTGTGGCATTCTCAAATGTGATCAGTCCATGCTCACCATAGTTAACTGCACAGGTGATAAACACACTGACTCCTCCCCAGCTGGACCTGCCTTTTTGGCTCTCAAAAAATCCCTTGTCTTGTTTTGCACTCTAGACACCAGCTACACCAACAGCCCCACTTTTCTCAAACACTACATAATATCTCTCACCCAGGAATTTGGCACAACATGAAAATCATCTTTAAATAATATTCCAAAATCGTTCAGATGAGTGCTTGAAAACAACAAGCCAGCAACTGCAGAGGTATTTAAGTAGTTTCTGTATTTCTGTGTCACGATGTCGCACGGAGCAAAAATCAATTTGCAAATGTGCATTTGGATTTTCTCCTTACAGAATTTATTCTTGATGAAGCAGTGATGATTTTACAGTCACGCTCTTTGTCCATTGCTGGCAGCTCCTGTTTCCTTTATTCAACCAAGAGGCATCAGAAGCCTGATGAATGCAGGTGAAGGAACGGGACGGGCAGCGCACGGCTGGCGTGGTGTGTCAGCACCCTGCAGCAGACTGAGAGCTTGGACCCCACCAGGATCTCCACATGGCAGAGTGGGACTGGGGAGCTAAGAAATAGGTAATACTTTAATTTAAGGTAATAAGGTTCTGCTGCTCAGCCAATTTAGCAGCACGTTAAGAGCAGCCTCAGTGAATCTTAATTACTGGTGTAGGTGGAAACGCCTTCACCAAAGCAGCTCCTAACTGGGGATGATGATTTTCTCCCTCAGCATGTCAAGGCTACTCACAGTGATGAACCAGGGGGAACCCTGTTCCCCCTCCCTGTGTTTTCTGCAGGGAAATCAGTGCTGTTCCCTGATGCAGCTCTTCCCACAGGCTGGAACATGCAGCCCCAGACGGGGCAGATTCCATGAACTGGGATGGAGATGGAGAGAGGAAAGTAGCCTCAAATGAACAGCAGGATGAGACCACAGGCAACAATCAGTTCCAGGATATAAAAATTACCACAGTTTGACCTCACTGGAGCTCATCAGAGCTGCTACTTGGCTGAAACTGGTTTCATAAAACTCCCCAGCCAGTGCTCTGGGGCTGAGCTCAGCCCTCCAGGCCATAAGGTGGTCCCACCCTGAGCAGTCCATACTGGCAGCTGCTGGGCTCTGGCTGTATTCACATCCCCTTCTGCATCCTCAAGACACATCAGCATTGCCTCCCCTGCAGCGTGACATGCATTCATGTAAAATTGAATGTCCTCCTATCCCCATTAAATAAAATATTAACAAGTCAAGTTATTAATGTCATCCTGCATAAAATGAATTAAAACCCATTCCAGGGGAGTTCTTGTTAAACTGCTTCTTACTAACCACAAGTGACAGCACAGAATGAGAAGTATTTATAAGGCATACAAAGGAATTATGACCTGAGATGAAAAAGGAAACACAGCTCGTTGCCTGACACTGGTGCATCTGCAGCACCACCAATTTACCTGAGAACACAAAGGCTCCAGGTGACATCATCTCCGTGCCCTTGTCCATCTGTACTGCAGAGGCTGCTGTGCTTTATTTCAGGGACTCAGAGCACCTGTTGCAGGGTTTGGCTGGCCCCAGGACCAGAGCCCATTACAAACCACCTGCCTGGGAGAGGGAACGGGAGAGCTGGGCCATGGGGACACCAGACATGAACTACAACTCGTGAGATGTGACTCGATGGAGGAAACTTGACATTCCTCCTCCCTGTGCCTGGGACAGGCTGGGGAGGGTGAGAGCTATCAGATGGAGCCACCTGGCTGCCTCCAGCTGAGCCATGGCCACTCCGTGCTGCTGAACAGGCACAAGCTGTCAGAGCAGAGCCTGGAGTTTGGGGGTTGGTACCCACCAGGTTTTGTCTTCCTATGATCTGTGCCAGGGTGCAGGGGCAGCCAGGGGAGGCAGCTCTGCAGGAGGAAAACTCCCAGTTTCTTCCTCTTCCAGGGTGTGTTGCCATGCTTCCCTGCCCAGCAGGAGCAGCAGGGATTCCAGGTCAGCCACACAGCAGGGTGGGTCCCAGGCAGCTCTGTGCCACGGCTGGAAGCCTCACAGAACTGCCCTGAGAGTGGGCTGGACCCTGCACTCCATCCAGCCAAGGAAAGGGATCTGTGTGCCCTGTGCTGCAGCTTTAACTCAACACAGACTGCAGAAACAATGTTCATTTCTCCTTTTTTTTCCCCTTTCCTCATTCTTATTTCTGAGAAGAAAATAAGACCTCAAAATTGCAGGATGAGCACTTGGTGAGAAGAATCAATGTTTTTGTTTCCTATAAATACCAATTGTCCAAAAATATATCTCTATTCTTATTTCTCCAAATATACATTCATATTTATCAATAAATATTTTATTACAGCCATTATCAAAACATCAAAGGCTGCTGAAATGTTGTACTTCAACTGACACTGCCTGTTCCAGGCTCACACAATGCATCAAATGTTCATCTCCCACACTAGTCAAAATAGAATTAATATTTAAGCTGTGATGGGAGAAGCCACCGGGGATGCAGAGGAAGGAGATGACTTTGCAATCCAGGGAAAACTGAGGCAGCAAAGACAGTGTGGAGCAGGGAGAGCATGGGGATGCTGTCCCCAGCACAGCCATGTCCTGCTGCCACTGTCACCCTGCAGGCAGACACGATGTGACCTGGCAAGGTGAGGCTGTTTGCTCGGGCACAAGCTGGATATCTTTGTGTGGTGGCCACTGCAGAGACTGCTTTCAACACCTGTCAGACCTGCTCTAATCTTGCAGCTAAATGCATCCAGGAGAGCATCTCTGGATGGACACAGATGGACAGATGCTCACGACCTAGTCAGGAAACTGAAATATTTCCCAGCTGGCAGGCTCAGGGACACCTCCCTGGCTCCCTGGCCTGCCTGTGCCCCTCGCTGGTGCTGTGCAGCACGGGGCACTGCAGGCTGAACCCCTGGAACAGCACCCTGAAGGGCCCAGCCACAGGACCACCCCTGTTCCCCTGCACCAGCACACACAGAGCCTGGACACAGCTCTGCTGTCCCCTCTCCTGTCATCTACAGACACTGGCAGGACCACACTGATCCAGTGCAAACCCCAGCCATGCACAGCACCACCATGAAGGTAAAAACCAGCAGCTGATGAGGATGTGAAGGCCTCCAATTTCAACTCTCCCAGGAGCTAAATTAATAAAACACTTCCCAACTGATTTATTTACAGTTAATGACATCCTCAGCCACTCCTGAGCTTGGCAAGCTCAAAGTACTGAGCACTTTCCATGTTATTGTCCCAGGTTTTAGTCCCACATATTTCCAGCAGCGGGCAGTGACTCAGCCAACATGAATCATTGATGGCACCGTGAGTCACACTAGGTAGCACAGGAGGATCAAGATAACCATTACAAGGTTTATGGCAGATCAAGAAATACACAATATACTGTACAGTCATTAGTAGCTAAAGAAAAATTATTTCATTTAGCAAGGAAGAAGACCCAGGTGTAACAAAATGTTATTGCAAAGCCCCACTGGCAAACCAAAGCTCTTGCACATAGCTCTGAATCAAACCTGTCCTTCTTCCTCAGCTGCCTGAGTCAGGCCCCCGTGTGCACACGGGATTGTAACCCTGACAAAAGGCTCGTGCCTAGACCCCAGAGTAAGCAGGTGCTTGTCAAGATTCAGCCCTGGACTGAATCAAACTGCACCTCGCCACCACAAGCTCAGGAGGGCCCGGGGATGCCGAGGGGTCCAGCTGCTGAGACCGCTGGCCTGGCTGTGGCTCTGCTCTGCTTGAGGGTGGCTCCCAGGGGGGTGCAAGACCAGGCACAGCCCCCACAGGGACCCCACATGTGCCAGAGCCCCTCCCTGTGGGGCCGCCATGGATGGACTGACAGGCAGATGAAGAAAGGCTGCTCTCCCTTCAGCAGGAACACAAAAAACTTGAGTTTAACATCCCTGTGGCAAATGCTCAGCTCCTGTTGCTGCTGCTGACCCAGGGCCATCACAGCATTTTACAAACACTAATTAAATCATGGCAGACAGTTGTCCTGCCCTCCATCAGGGAGATGTAGGGAGCGCTCAGCCTCCAGCAACATCCTGTCTGCACTCCTGCGTGGGGCTGAGCTGTAACGTGCTCTCCTCTCCCAGGGACAGGCCACACTTGCTCGAGGACAGGTGTGTGCACTAAAGGAAAGGACTGTTCTAGGAGGAGGCAAAAGAGATGCCTAGGAAACAGCTCTGAAAGGATGCTGCTAAAAGTGCAGGCTGGCATTCCGGAGCAGGGGATTTTTTGACACAACTGGGGGCCTCACGAAGCAGTGACAGCATCTCGGGCTCCCTGCACAGGTGACTGAGTCAGGGGTGCTGTGGGATCTGGGATCCCCGGGAGCAGGTCCCCGCTCTCCGCGCGCAGGCCTCACCTCGCAGCTCCCCCAGGTCCAGGGTCTTCCCCAGCTGCTCCAGGAGGTCGGCCCTGGCCGCGTTCTTCTTGTGCTTTTTGCCGTCGTAGTGCTGCTGTGCCATCAGGGGGTTGTTGAACCAGGCCGTGCAGAGCTGGCAGTACCTGTCCGAGTCCCGGCGCTGCGGCGGCGCCGGCACGGCCGCGGCGCTGTCCGTGCGCGCCGGCTTCAGCGGGCCCAGCGCGGCTTCTGCAAAAGGCAACGGTCACACATCAGCTCTCCCGGGCTCCTGCTGCCCGAGGAACGCCAGAGCCCGAGGCAGAGCCCACCTCAGACACAGGGAATAATGAGCTGCAGTTACAGGGTCCCGGTGGGTATTTTGGATGGCGCTGCTTGGAAAGCTACCATTTCTCATTATAAAAAGCATCATGAAAGGACAGCCCAGGACTGTTCCTCAGCTTTCTGCATTTCACTAACTGGGAAGGAGGATGCTCTCAGTGCAATTACACATCTTATCACTGTTCTGACTAAATTTGCTAAACTTATCCTGCTTGAATTGCTACTCCCAGGAAAAATCGTCAGTGGAGAATAAATACACCATGCAGAGCCATCTCCTTTTCGGGACAGAGAGACATATTTATCATTATCTCTGGATTCTTATTTTTCAATTTATTTGGTCTCAGAAAGAACGGGAAAGCCATAGTCATTGCAAACTGTCACACATGAAAAAAAAATACTCAGTAGTCAGTCCCATCCTTCAAAGATCTTCACATTGTGAATTGTCAGGTACCAGCAACACACGACCTTAATTTAATTTTATTCTCCTTCAGATTCATCAAAAGCCCATCCAGGAACACAAATATGACCCCCAAATCATCCCAAAGAAAAGTGAGTGATTAGTCTTTATATAATGGAATGCACTTTGTTCAACAGAGTTTCCCAACTTCGTACAATACAAGTCACAAACCCATGGAAAAATGAGTTTGAAGTAAAATAAAGTTCAGGTAACACTGGGATACAAAAATATACAATGACTAGCACTTAATTATCACACTTCATTCAAAAATTCCCTTTTATGTGGCTTTCCTTTTCCTTTCTTTTCCAGATGAAATGTCTGCTCTTTAAATAATTAACAACCTGCTCTCTCCATGGTACTGGAATAGGCACATTTGGAGGTTGTGGTGGCTGTCTTTGATCAGGAGATGATCCAGCTGAGCCCTGATGAGCGCAGAGGGCAGCAAATGCCAAACCCACCTCAGTGTCTGACACCAGGAACAGCAACACAGGGATATATTTAGACATATAATTATGCCTGGAGCCCACTGTGATTGACTCCTCGGCATGAGAAAGTTAATATTGTTATAAATCTTCTGCTGACCTGCTCGGTAAGGGACACCCTTCAAGGAAATTCTATCTTACATATAACATTACTTACAACCTCATCAATTTCCAGGGGTTTATAACCTTCTATTGTTTTTGATGATGACTGCCAAGGTATCAGAGTTCCAGCAGTGATGACGCTGCCTCTGAAGAGCTGCTCCAGGCAGGGTCTGGCTGGATTTTGCTCCTAAAAAAAAGTCTTTTCTATGGTTCCAGCAGGAGAGACACAGCCCAGCCCCTCCAAGGTGCATGCAGCAGAACTGCCAGTGTGAGCCAAGAGCAAAGCCAGCGGCCAGCACAGTCATTGGGAAGAAAATCAGGGAATTGCAATATTTCCTGTTCAAACTGGGATTACACAGACTTTGCACGTGCTTGACTCATGAAAAGCAAGCACAGCTTGCTTCTTGCAAACGTGTTCCTGCACTGCCCAGGGAGCCTCCCTGCAGGAAGGGGTCCGTGCCCAGAGCCCAGCGATGCCACACGGACTTGGGACAGCCCTGGGGAGGCCGGGGGACCCAGCCCTCTGCAGCACCCCAGGACAGGCTGAGTCCAGGGAACCAGACTCAGCTGCAGAGAAGTTTGGAGCATTATAAACAACCAGCAATTTCGGCAGCCCAGGAGCTCTGCGCCAGATCTGACTTGCTGCTCCACAAGCCCCAGGCTATAAATTTAAATCTATCCAATCTTTTGGCCAGCTTTCTCCTTGTTTCTATGCAAACTGCTGCCGGAGGGGGACCAGGCAGGCTGCAGCTCACGGAGCTGGTGGTGTCCACAGGAGTTACATCTCCTGCTCACTAAGGAGACCTGACAGAAGCATCTCTGCTCTCAGCCCCTGCCTGCGCCTCTGAGCCCCTCTCCCTGAGGCTGGTGGCTTGTGCTCCCCCAAATGCCATGCAGGAGGGAGGTGCCAGGGGGACTGGCACTCCTGCTGCAGGGGATGGCACCTGAGCCCCCCATGCCCCCCCAGCCCTGCTCCCAGCCCACATTCACACCTGGTTCCCATGGGACCATGGGCTACAGCTCCACAGCAGAGATCCCCTGCCTGCATCACATGGGGGCTGCCAGGATTTCCTCTTAGCACCCACAGTACAAAACATTTTCTTTAAAGTCACATTCCTCAGGTCCCACTGACAAGCCCCACCAGTCCTAAGGTGTGCTGAGCCCAGCCTGGCAATTAATGAAAGTATCCCAAGTCTACCAAATTCTCCCAAAGAGAAATAGATGAAAGTTGACTTCTCCACAAATGCGAATTTATCATTTTGATATGCACTACATAACTGCTACAGAACAGCAAATGCCATCATTCCCTGAGCAGCGACATGAAAATTAATAATAAACACTCACGAAACGTCAAAAGTTAAAAATGTTTCTCCATCTAAAACACAAACATAAAAGCTGCGAGTTTGACTATTTCAAGTATTTCAAAATGCTAAATAGCTCATGACAGTCTGCCTTACGTTCCCTTTCGCTGTGGGAGGGAAGTGAGAAAGTCTTACTTTGCTGCAAGAGGCAAAATACAAAGTTAGAAACACTTTAGCACTCCGGCAATGAACTAATGTTTGACTTCTTTCTCACATCCAAAGCTTTTTATTCCAAGCTGGATTTAAACTGCACCCAACTTCTTCCATTGGCACACTCCAGAAACTCAGCATGAGGACAAGAAAGTAAGTGAACCACAACAAGGAGGCACTGGGAAACTCGTTTTTTTCCAGAAGAAATCCCAGAAATCTAGGACTAAGACTCCAGCCCCTGCTGGACAGATCCTAGCACCCAAACCAAAAAGCCATTTACTCAGTCCCTTTTGATGTCCCAAAGCCAGGGCCACTGCCACTTTCCTGGAATGATGCCTGCAGGTCCTTGCACTGGGATTGATGAAGACAGCAGCTATTCCCCCACAATCCTTTGGTTTATAACTCGTGGTGATGACGGGATGCAGGCTGACAGAGGATGTTGGAAATGACGAGAGGAATTCGTCTGCAATCGTGCTGACATGAAGCCTCTGAGGGCTACAGCCTTGTACAGCAGAGCAACAGGAAAGATCACAACTATTCGCTGTCATGATGAGGCATGGTTTTTGTGAGAAACCCGACTGTTGGGCCACTTCTTCTCCTGACAGCACCGGCAGAGAACGGGACATCTGTGTTCCATCTGGATGTAACTGTGAGGGAGAGCACGGATCTCCGTCAGGGGTCTAAGAATAGATGTGGTTTTCTTTGGGATTGATGAGACAGGAACCCCAGAATATCAAGCAGCAGAATCTTCTCCCCAGAAGCATCCAGCACGCTCAGGGCTGTGCTTGGTTGGCTCTCAGAACTCATGAGCAGTGGAGTCTCTGAAGCTCCCTCTGAGAGACTTAATGCTCCGTAGTGCCAGCCACAGAGGACTGGGACAAAAATCCAGTGGAAATTGCTGGGTGACTGTAGGAAGCCCAGAAAAATGCTGTGTCCAAAGGGTGTATTTCTGAGAACTCCTGGAGAGCAAGGAGATGCTTATTAATGTATTCCTGAGCTCAGCTTCATCTTCCAGATCAAGTGCCTGCAAGAGCTGATGAGTCCTTGAGTTGCTCCTTCCTAGTGATTAGGATGGCTGAAGAGCCCATTACTCCAGAGCACACAGCATGGCTCACTTAGAGCCTTGTGAGGCTGATCTAGATGATTAAAAAGTGAGACAAAAACCACAATGCAAGGCTGCAGCTCTTAGCAAGCTGTGCCTTGGCCAGGCCGTGTGGCTGAAGGGTGAATCCAACTTGTCAGCTTAACACAGGAATCAGTCCATGCACTATTCCGAGATCCAGCACTCCTGCGAACATCAGCTCACCTGGACCTCACTGGGAGTACCAGGGTTTGTGCAGGTCCTTTGGCGCCAGGGGAGGAGCTGCTGGCAGGCTGCACAGGAGGGATGGGGCTCAAGCAAGCCCTGGACAAAGGAACACCAAGCCTGAGTCCCTGCTGCTCTCCGTGCCCTTGCAGCTGTGTGCCAGCTGCAGGGACAGCCCGAGGAGCCGACTGAGCGAGGTGTGAATGACCGTGACAGCCCAGGGAGAGCCTTCCTCCTGGCTGAGCCAGGGGTGCTTCCCCAGGCTGCAGTGGCTTTACCTTCGCCTCCACAGCACACACTGGTGCCCCAGCATGGCCAGTTAAACTGAGCAAACCACCACCTAACACAATTCCTCACATTCCCTCAGGCAAAGGGGCCAACAGCTCCCAAGCCCACCCTGGCAAAGGACAAATCATACTCTCTGTATTAGCATCTACAGTCTGTGAAGTTAAAAAGGCAACAAAACCACACACACAGAGTGCCAACCCCCGTTATCTAATCACATCTAGGATTTACATGCTAGGCAGGGTCCAGTACACACAGCTCCATTTGTATTTTGTGCTGAAGGAAGTGCCACTGGCAGCAATTCTGGGTCACATCTGTCTGCAGGACCTCAGCCCAGCAATCCTTCCTGGAGAAAGGTGAGTGCTTTGTTCAAGCATTTTCTGCTTCCACAACCACAGAGGAATTTTTTTCACAGATTATTAGTGGTTTTCAGGGACTTTATGGTTAAGCAAACAATAAGATGGTTAAATTGTCCAATTTCAACATTTGACGTTTTAAATGTGAAAGTTAATAGGCTGCATTACTAGAATCACTGTGGAGGAAAGCACAAAACCCATCTGGGCAAAAATCAAGAGACAATCAATCCAAGGGTTTTTAAAGCCTGGCTTTGCCTCTGTGGTAAGAGCAGATGATGCTCTGTACTGTACAGCAACACCAAAGGTTTATTAAACATATTAGCTGAGCTGATAATTAAACTGCTGATAATTAAATCAAGGCTTGGCTATCTGCACCCAGTGGAGACATTGTCCTCCACTGAGAAAACACTTTGGAACTGTGGAACCGGAGATAGGGCTCCGGCACCAGGGCCAGGCCCAGCTGATAAACCCCTAATCTACATAAACAAAGCAGACAGTAATGAGCATCAGGAGTTTCTAAAGGTTGTTATGACAGCAACACAAATGAATAGCTGCTTCTGCCAGCCGCCACCGCTCAGCTTTCCAGTCGTTCCCATTTTGTGCCCGCACACACCGAGCCAGCCCCTTGGCCAAGCCCCAGGAGCCCACACCCCTCTGCACCAGCCCCTCTGCTCCTACCTGTGGCCTTCAGTGCTGGTTGTTCCCCTAGCAACAGTTTTAACCTTTTGGCATGTATTTTCCCTTGGTAATGCGATTCTGCCACCACTGCTGAGGTAAAGGACATGTTACATAGTGTGCAGCATTTGTTCTTATCCACTGAGTCACCATCACTGCCCTGGGTGGAGACAAAAACACAGACAAAACAAAGAGGTGTATAAGCACAGTCACAGAGAGAGAAAAGAAGAATAGGAGGGAGGATTAACAATCTAGGTTGTTATGCCAAGGCCATGGCTGCCAAGGGGTTTCCCTTCCTCATCTCTCCCAGCCTTGCTCCTGCCCCGTCCCCGCCGTGTCCAGCCTGGGGACACCTCCAGCTCCCCAGCACCTCCACTCTGCTCTGCACGGGGAGCTCAGCCTGTCCCCGTGTCCCACGTGGCCGTGGAGGCCCCAGCACACCCCCGAGCCTCCCTTCCCTCAGCCTCTACTCCTCCTCTCTGGCTGAGGGAGTCACACAGAGCCAGAGCTTTCCCTGCCACCCGACACCGGTGCTTCCTCCTGATGCACTTTTCTAAGAGACCCCAAAACATCTGGGGGGACACAACTGGGGGGCACAACCCACTCTGCAGGTGGGAGAAATAAATGAACTCTCTGAAATCACACAGGTCCCTCCAGCAGGGCCCAACACCAGCCTTGGGTGAACCCAACACAGAGTGGACACCTGACCCACCACTGAAGGTCATTTTTTCCCCTCCCCAAAAAACCAATTTTAGAAAAACGACCGATTTTCATCACTTTTTTGTTGTTGATAACTGTAAATCAAACCTTAGGGAGGAATCTCAAGAGGTGATTAGTACTGTTCTGAGTGTAATTTACACTTCTTTTAAATAGCTTTCTCTCAAGATATTTTATGCCTTCAAAGGGAAATCACTTGAAAGTTAAGAGCAGAGTAGAAAATTTCCAGTATCTATTGATCATCAGTGGCAACACATAAAGAGCCTCCAACAGAGCTCGTTTGAAAAGCTGATACACTTCGGTGTTAATGCACCAGGGTCTCTTCCTCTGCCAGGGCTGCTCTTCAGTGACATTTTTTCCTTTTCAACCTACTTTCTCAGCTAGACTGCAATTAAAAACAAAAAATTAAAACCCCCTCAAAGAGCCCTCCAATACCTCATGCAGAGCTCAGGGCCCCATTTGCACTGACCCACAGTTCACCGTGCAGCTCCTCTGGGCTCACCCAAGTCTCTGGGCGAGCACCTCCATGTGTGGGTAGGACTTCAGCCACCAGCAGGACAGGGGTGTCCCCAAAGCCTTGGTGGGCCTGTGAGCCCCTCTGCACATGCAGGACAGACCCCTGCTCTCTCACAGCCAGTCTGACACACCAAGTGCCACGCACGAGGTATTTGGGCTCTTGTTGTTAAGCATTTACCCAGGTCTGGATCATCCCTTAGCAGCATCACCTCCCTTCCCTCCTCCACCAAGCAAACCCGTGCACAGAGCCAGAGGTGCCCTAGGCTGATCCAGCCCTGAAGGGTAATTATGCCTTCTCATTTGTCGGGGGCTGTTTTACCTGAAACCCAAGAGGCTGGGGGAAGCTGACCCGGGTGTCCGTTGTCACCTGCTGAGTGACACGCTGACAGCACTGTGCAGGTGGTGCAATCACACTCTGCTCACCCAGGATGCCTCAGCTGGGCCACAGGGCTCTGCACGGGGCAGGAGGCTGCTCCTGGGGATGTTCTGCACCCGTGTGCACCCACCCATCCCTCCTGCACCACAGTCCACTCCCGGGGCTCAAACAGTGAGAGGGCACTGACAGCTCCACTGAGTGTCTGTAAATCCACCAGCAGCTCCTTAACCCCGTGCTGCCAGAGCCAGCCAAGGAATATCTCTACATTTTGTTTCTGCAGCTTTCTCCAGCCCATCCCACCTCGCAAACCTTCACTACAATGCAGCACAGAAGCCACTGGCTTCATGCAAACTGAAGCACAACAGAACACACCACTGGAGTTCCAGCATCCATCTCCCAACACTGACATCCCCGCTCTTCCCCCGCTCCGGAGCTCTGCCGAGCCAGCCTCATTTACAGGGCTTCTTTTTGTAACATTAGAAACTTCAGTCTCGTGTATCCAACAGAATTAACTTCAGTTATTTGGCTGCCTGTTAACAAGCTGCTAAAAGACATAAATCTTCACACAGACCAGGCACTTGCAGTCCTTAGCTGGATGTTCCTTAAGCAATCCACAGGAAAAGTAAGGATTTTTATTCCACAGATAGAAATCTGCTGTCTTCATTTCCCAAGTTTACTAAGAAGAAAAGATTACACAAACCCTAGAACACAGCAGTATAAACCACAGCATTAAAGTGCTGCAAAGTAACTTTTAAATTTGAATTAGTTTTCGGTGCATGAAGGTGCTGCTGTTAAAGAGCTGCTTTCTGTGCTGCTCTATAGGAAATTCAGGCCATTTCCCTTCTGGAGCCTGTTTTTGTCATGGTACCAGCAAAAAGCAAGTACCAGTTCATGAAAGGTCAAGACATGAGTGTTTTCCCCCCCTCCGTACCAAATTAAACCAATAATGAAGAGCAGAACAGTTGAGTTATCCATGGGAAGACTACTTGTATAACTCTTCTACTTCTCACTCCAAAGGGCTAATGGGTGTTTTGGAAATGCAGTGTTTTTGCAATCCTCAAACAGCAGCCAACCCCTCCCTTGGCCTCACAGAAAGGTCAGCAAGCAAATGCTGTTTCCAATCCCATTGCACTGAGTATCCACAACTGCAGCCACCTCTCCCTCCTGCTGCCACCTGGCAGAAGGACAAGGTGTTAGTTCAGTGGTCAGCAGAACACAAACCCAATGGCATTCAGCCATGTAACAGTTTTGATGAAAGAAGGCTAATATTCCCTTTTTAGCTGCAGCTACGTCTACACGAATTTAATTGGTTTTCACTGATTGTTTCTAATACTCATTAAAGTTGCTGTGCCATGGCCTGAGTGACCCTGCTAGGATTGGGCACTGCACTGCATGTGCACGTGGTGGGGATGTCATTGTAGTTCTGTTCTCTCTAAATGCAAAGCCTTGTACAATATTTGATCAGCAACAGGCCTACTCTGAGCTATAAATGTTGGCAGATTTTCCCTGCTATATTTTTACAACACAAATAATTTTAGCATTTAGGTCTGGCCTAGCCTAGCATTCACCTAGAACATGAGGACGCGTTAATCCACCCCCACTAGGGCTGCCCTTGGCAAAAGCATCAGCAAACACAGAATTACATTCCTTCTCCACACTGCCTTTCACAAAAGCAGAGGGAAATAGTTCAACTTTGACTTATTTGAGGTCTGATTGGTTCTCTGTCCTCCACATCCCATGCTGAGGTGCCCATGCAGTATGTGGCTCCTTGTTAGACGTAATCAAACCCCTCAGAGGACCCTGCTCCCCACCTGTCCATTGCACTGCCCACACTGTCATTAATAACTCAATAAAATCACTGCAAGGTCCTGCTGTGGAGGGGCAGATTGCACCTGCAACTGGCCTGTGTGCAACAGAAAAGTTCACCAGTGTTTCATTTACTACATAAATGAGCTTTCAGATTCCTTAGAAAACTTGTGTGCTCCTCCCTTTAATTACAAGATGTCACACTGAATATCAATAGCACTCAGCCCCAGTCACACTGAACCGGTTTGGATGCTACATGCTGGGAACCTCACCGAAGCTCTGACATACCCTAGAACATGGGAAGGAGCCAAATGAGTAATTCCCCATGAAGCCATCTCTTAAAAATTCAGCCTCCTTCTATCTATTGCCTGACAAATGGCTGTGAGCTGGTCCAATTCCTCACCTTCATTTGTTTATTAGAACACAGCTGAGGAAGCCAATGGCCAATCTTTAAACTGTCAGACTGAGAGCAAACGTGAGTGAGGAGACTTTGAACAAAGCACATCAGCTCCCAGAACAAAGAACTGCTCTTGCTCCCCCCAGGGGTTTTCAGCCGTGACACTGCAGTGGCACTGCTGGCATCCCCTGATCTCCTGCTAGCAGGAGGGCGTGGCACTGCATGGCAGGTGTACCTACAGGTGTACCTACAGGTGTACCTACAGCAGCTCTGCACCTGGCACCAGGTGTACATACACAGCTCCACACCCACCCCTGCCACCCCACACTGCTCCCAGACACCGTCCAGGTGGGAGTCCTCCCATCTGCCCAGTGACCCTCACCCCTGACAGTGGTGTCACATGCTGGCAGTTGGGTGAAGGGGTCTGGAAGTGACCCCAGTGCTGCTCCACTGCCAGCAGCACCCCAGAGTGGCCGTCACCCCATGCCTGGAGGCACGGGCCTCCCTCAGGCATTGCCCCTATCACCTGCCCCAGCTGCAGACTCAGCTCACCAGCAGACTCAGCCTGGGTCTGGAAGAAATGGAGCAAGCCCTGAGTATTTGCATATTTTTTCCTAGGAAAGAACATTCAAATAACTAAAAACGCAATTACTGTTGCTGATGCGCATAATAATTCTTGTGTAGTTTATTGAAAATTATTTCCAGTTACTTTGCATTTCAGCTGATCTAAATGTTACCTCTGGGCACCTGATCATCTGTGGCTGTAAAGGAGAGAATGTTGTAGGCCAGAGTCAATGGTGCACAAAGCAGCTGAACAAACAGGGACTGGGATTTTACCCACATTTTCCGAGCGCAGCTTTTTGGCCGGGCAGCCTCCATCGATGGGGTGAAGCATGTAGTAGAGGCGGACTTTGCTGGCATGCTTCCGGCTCTGGAATGCAAAAAGAACAGAACTGAAGTTACAGGAGCGAGAGGCTCTGTTGCTGTGCTCACTACACCAGCCCACAGTCAGATTTCACATCCCCTTGACATACACATGCACCACTGGAGGAGAAAAGGGGGAGGGATCCAGGTGAGGAGCGTTCTCGGAATTTTCACAGAGCTCTGCACCCAGCTGAAACGAGCTGTGGGATGGAACCTGCCATTAGCAGCAGAAATGGTCCACCCTGTCCCCTCTCCAAGTCCTGCTGCCTGCAGGCCCTCCAAGACACAGCAGGGACCAGACAGCGAGGGAAGGACAGCATTTGTTACTAGACCATTTCCATGGGGGGCAGATTGAAAGATGGGGGTTGCTGAGCTTCAGCCAGAGACACAGCAGCATCCTGACGTGTCAGAGGCACACACACAGACCAAATCCACAGCTCCTACGCTTCTAGAATGACAAAACATTAGAGGGGCAAAAACCTTCCCATGAGGGAGACACAAGCAGGATTCACACTGCCTTTGGCCACAGCTGGAGCTCACGGGCAGGTGAGGGTCAGAAGAGACAGGAGATCACCTGGTGACCCCAGCAGCAGAAGCCAAAGCAAATCCTTGGGACTGGCAAGACTTACAGGAAGATTTTAAAGCTTCTACAGCAGGAGCACAGACATAAACCTTCAAAACCCTGACTTACATCAGGTCTTGTCTTCCACCAGATGCAGGGGGGAAAAGCCTGCAGCCACAAAATAACTGCGCCCCGCATATGGGTAGCAGACACATGGGGAGCTGTTACCATGTAAATGTTTCCTTTGAATCACCCTTTCCAACCGCCCCAGAGAACAACAGCACCGTAATGTTATAATTTCAGATCACAGAGCTGCAATTTAAAAATATTAAATTACCATTAGCATGTTCTGGAACATTCTTTTTCCTGTGGTATAAACTTGGAGCTAAATTTGCAGGGAGCTATATTTGTATTCGCATGCAGAAATGTGACTATGCAATAATTTTTTTCACATAGCAAATCAGTCAAGATAAATAATGTCAAATATCTGTCCCCAGCTTGTCTTCCTGCTGCATTTAGCAAATGTGACCTTCCATGGTCAGAGCGAAGTGCAGGAAACCCCAAAGCTCCAGCTATCAGATGAGCAGCCCAGACAGCGACTGCGTAATTAGAAAATGACAAAATAGATGTTTGAAATGCACAGGACAGAGGTGCAACGCCACTCCTGGTGCTGGGCTGCAGTCCCAACTTCCTGCCTGAAGTGATGCTTAGCGGGTGCCTTGCACCACCCAGGGCCAGTCAAACACACTGTAGAGGCAACGTGGCCAGAGTTTTTCAGCTGAATTTCTTGCCTGAGCATTGACACCCCGCAGAGCAGTCAGCCTCCCTCGAGTCATCCTCCCCAGAGTCACGAGGCTCTTCCCTCGCTTGACTTCACCCAGCACGTCACGATGCCCACGCGCACGCAGCCACAGCCTGCTCAGCTTAGAGGGCAAAAAATTTGGGAGGGGTTGCTGGGTGTGTGTAAGCTGCAAAGATGTTAGGAGGAATCATTTTTACCATTCTGCTCCATGGCACTCAGCTGGACCATAAATGGTGCCCAGATGTCAGTGTTAAAAGACAGCAAAGCTTCAGCCTTCTGTAAAACACCTCTCACCTTTCTTGGCGCATTTGTTTGGATTTGTGAAAGCCAAGGTAAAGAAATGACTTATGTTTGGCATAATTTAAAACTACAGAGCTCCTTATGCAACCTTATTATCTTATGATCATAAAAGTGGAGCTTAAAATCATCCCTGGCCTCCACGCGTATGTGGTGAGCATCTCCTTCCCTCTGCAGAGCAGAGGAAGCACAGCCCATTTGTCATCCATTTTATCTCTGGCATTTTCTACATTTACATGTGTATTTATCATCCCAACACCCAGCAGGAGCACGGCGGGAGCACAGTGATTATTCTTAGTGTGCTGCTCACAAACAGCACCGCGGGTTATCCTCTCCCTGCTGAAAACCTGCAGCTTCACGGCACAAGGAGGGCAAGTGCCAGACACATGGGGGGGCCAAAGGAAGAACCACAAACGGGAGCCAGAAAACTGGGATAAACTGGGATTAGGGCACCTCCAGCTCCCATTCTGACCCATCTCACCACATGCACAAGCTTTAGGAAAGACAAAACCTTGCCACATCTGTAAATCCACAGTGCGGAATGAGCATGCTGCCTTGTGGAGGCACCTCCAACAGCCATCACAACCTCATTTTGGGTGCAATAAGGGTGTTTCTGTGCCCACGAATATTTCTTTTGTAGCTGTACAAAGTGTTACGCCAAAGGCATTTTCACTTCCCTGTCTCTGGTGGGAACAGCACCTTTTAAAGGCACTAAGTCTGGTTTAATATTGCAGGCTTGAAAACAAGCCCTGACTATGCAGGGAGCTCAGAGTCTGTTTGCACACAGCTGCTGCAGAGTTCTGCATTGCAAGCTCATTTGCTACTGTAAGGCTCATCAATAAAAGTAAATAAATGGATCATTTCTATCAAATCTACTCTAGTACAGAAGATCATGGCAGAGAGAGCAAAGTTCTGGCAATTCAACCCTAAAACATAAAAGGGCAGAGCAGAGCTAAATTGTGCTATGAAATGCAATTTGATTTTGCATGAATTGGGTTTTGCAGCACAGTGTGCCTGGAGCGAGGTCCCTGCAGGAGCAGCGGCAGGGACTGCGGCCGGGTTGGGATGCACTGCCCTGTTCCTCTGTTTGATGGAGGGGCTTCTCATCCCTTCTCTGTGGATGCACCAGCGGCTCTGGGGAGGCCTGACCCATCTCCCTTCACATGCCAGAAGCTGCCAGCAGAGGCATTACAGCCCGGGGGCTGCCAGGCTGCACAGACACACACAGCTCTTCCCTTCTGCGTTTGCCCAGGGGTCTGGGAGAGGAGTCCCCTCACCAGCTGCAGGAGCTCAGCATCCCACCCTGGCCCCGGAACTGCTCCCACTTTACACCACAATTCAAGCTCATCCAGCAGTCTAAAACACTTCGCTTGTGAGGGCACTCTTCCCGTCTCCTGTCATCAGGTTCAAATGAACTATCTCTGCAGCTTCCCTCAGGCTGTGCTAGCATATAATCTCATTTCCCTATTCCCCATATATCCCTTCATCAATCCTTGCTCCCTCCTGCGCTGGCAGCTTTATGGTTTTGGGCAGTTTAGCTTTCCTCTCCTGCTCCTCCTCCTCTGTGACCTCTTCTCCAGCCAAAGGCCAGGGACCCTCACGCTGAGGAGCACATGGCTGCACCAAGCACCAGCAGAGACACAGGTGCAAGATGAAGGAAGGAGCCATGGCAGCCCAAATGGCTGCAGCTTCTCTTAGTCTGTACTAAATTCTTTTTCAGAAGGCCGTTGGTTGGGTTTTAATCCTTTTAGTGTGCACTGTGTCGATTTTTTTCGTGTGCTGGCAGTTTCTTAATTAAATTGCCATGCAACACGCTGTCACATGATTATACCAATTTTATTATCTGTATTGGCCCTACTTGTAATCTCATCAAAAGAGAGAGAGTTATTTTGGCTGGCCAGTTGTCCAAATCTTGTACAGAAACCCAGTTCCATGGTCCTGCAGCCCCTTTCCTGAGCATGCTGTGCCCAGGAGCTGTGCCAAGCCGGACCCCCGGCACTGCCGTGCCTGGCCCTGTGCTTGCTCCCTCCTGGAAACTTCCTCCTCTTTCCCATGCCCACAGGGTCAGCAGTGACAGTGCACAGCATGTGGCCAGCACACTTCAAGCACCCACTTGTGAATTACTGGACCTGCTGACCTAAACTACATCATTCTGGAATTTGTAATCGCTGCCTAACAACCTTCCAAATTTCTGCTGGAATGGAACCAATCTATTTCTTCCTCTATGATATAACAACATCCTCTGCGTTTTTTAAATAGACAGGAGAAGTATTTTCAGCAAATGCCTTCCCTTTTCTGCCTCTACTACCCACACAACAAACATTGTCAAGATCCCTGTGGTTCGCTGCAGAGCTGAACTCCCCGGCTGTTATTCCATACACTGCTGGATGCCAATGTCCTTTTTCTCCCTTTGTAATTTTTGAAAAGCCTCATTTATAATTTATGGTCATTTCTATCAACTTCCCCTTTTTCCTCCATGAGTTAATTTTTTAAAAAGTGTCTACTCATGCTTTTGCCTTCCTGGGCACACAGAAATGTGTCTGCAATTCCCAAGTGCTCAGCTGAATTTGCACCCCCATCAAACTGGCTGCTCCAATGCAAAGAGAGGCACATTACTGGTTTGGACATTGATTTGTTTACACATTAAGGCAACTACTGAGGAT
Organism: Ploceus nigricollis; assembly: GCA_013399945.1. Lineage (NCBI taxonomy): Eukaryota > Metazoa > Chordata > Aves > Passeriformes > Ploceidae > Ploceus > Ploceus nigricollis. The sequence continues at coordinate 69,596 of VXBC01002534.1, read as the reverse complement.
CTATTCAGCCAAACAACCACTAGCTCCACTTCCTTATATCTGCTTTTTCCTTATGTCATTCCACCTGGATGGCCAGGCTGACTCCAAGTGGGGATCCTGAGCATAAATTTTCTGTCTCAGGAATCACCATTTCAGCTGTGATCTTCAGCTTTACTGCTTCCTATATTGGTTTTGACTGTAGTCAAAGTACCTCTTGTCCAACACACTGCTGGGTACCCTGTGGAGAGGGAATAACTCTCCTTAAAGGCTGTTGCCAGAGCAGCATGGCAGAAGCAGCTGGGCTCAGCACCTGGCTCACATGGTGCTGCCACCCACAGACCTGTCCCCCACACCTGGGGCCACCACAGGCACCTGCTCCTCCCTAAACCCCCTGGTAGTCCCTTCTTACACTGCCCTCTCACATTCCTTCTGCAGGTGAATCTTACATCTACACTAATGCAACCATGCATTTACTTCTCCGTTGGTATTATGGGATTTTTCCAGGCAATGTACCTCCCTGAGCAACCGGATTGAGCTGAAGGTGTCCCTGCTCTTGGCAGAGGTTGGACTAGACCTTTAAAGTCCCTTCCAACCCAACCCATTCTAGTATTCTGTAAACATGCCAAGGGAAAGGGGATGCAGGGACAGAGTGAGAAGGCTGAGAACTTCTGCAATGTCCTCCACACAGCAAGCTAAATTCTTGCTGCTCACCTGCAGCTCAAGTCCCTCATCTCGGGCCACGCTGCTCTTGGGGACTGCTGTTCGAGGCGTGGGTGGACTTCACCGCTGGTACAGCCCCCCATCCCAGTACAGCAGGCAGCAGAAGAGTTAACACAAACCTGTCTGCTGTGCACATGAGCTGCCCAGCACAGCCCCACAGCAGCAGCAGCAGCAGAGCTGCTCCCCTTGCATCCCCACTGTGCAGAACAGATCCCCGCAGCAGCGCGTCAGTGCCAGTCACTCCTGAGCGCCCGACAGCCCCGAGCACGGGGGCGGGTCTGTCACAACACACCACGAGAGCTACACACTGCTGCCAAACACCCAGAACCCCAGTCCAAACATGGGCTGGGAGTTTAAATATTGAAGACAGGCAGGAGTGAATACCTGGAACAAAGAGGTGCCCTCCTGTGCAGCAGGATCAGCAAGGAAGGGCAGGAGCTGCAGGAGCTTGTCTCGCAGGGACGCTGGCCAGGGTGAGCCAGTGCAAGCTGTCTTTGCTTTCATTCCATGTAGCTTTAATGTGACATCCCTTATGCCTCTCCACTACTGCTAACCCTGGGGTCCCATTTTCCCAGTGTGTTTTACTGCTGCTCTGAAGGACCTTTTAACTTCAGCTATTTTTAGACAGCAATAGGCCTCTGTGCAGAGGTACCTGGGAAGGGAGCTGTGCACAGGGCTTCATCTGCTCTGCTGTCGCTGCTGTTCAGCAATAGATTTTGACACTGGGAGTGCATTAAAAATAATGCTCAGCCATTAATGTTGACAACAGAGCAGTAACACAGAGCCTTGTAAAGTCCCATCCCAGCTCCACTGGCTCCCAGAGCCCACTGTGATGCAGCAGCTGCTGCTGCCCTGTGTGCAGAGAGGAAGCACGAGCCTTGTGCCCTAAAACCCTGGCACCCACCTCTCTCCCTCGTATGCAATGGGTGGCCACATTTTCCTCAATATATTTTAACTGGGGCTGTTACCACAACACAAACTGCCAAGGAATATCCGCAGCAGGCCTGCATGTGCACACAAAAAGAACAGAGCAGCACCTTTGTCATCTCTGCACACAAATATGCCCTCTTTAGCTTTTTCTCCTCAAGCCAAGGTTCTTCTATCCAACACCAGCACGACCTGCAGGACAACAGTAATGTCTGAGCAGCCACCAAAACCCGTGATCACCACAGCAGAGCAGATTCCAGCAGTGGTGGGGAAGGACATGGCAACAACAGGTAGGGTGTCCCCTCCTCCTTCATCCTCTGAAGGATTTACATGTCACTGCCACCAAAGCAAGGCAACATGGCAGGTGAGCAGCAACAGTGGCAGAACATACAACAGAGATCCTGGCCAGCAAATGTCACACTCCCTTCCATAATCACTGACATCAGCAGAACCTGACACACAACAGCCCTGTGCAGCCTTTATCTTCAGCTAAAGCACATCCTTTCCACTCCTCCATCCTGGAAATGCTTGCAGCATCTCACACAGGGAGCTGGGAGTAGAAACATAACATTCCAGCTCCTTGCTTTCTAGCACAGCATTTATTTTGTTAAATAGAGTATGTGCTCTTGCAGCACATTAATATTTCAGACACAGGATTGCCCTTCTGAGCACACACATCTTGATCCTTAAGGCACTAATGTGCCAGTAGTAAACAATGTTTATTATTCCTTCAGACAAGCCATTGCTTCACGGCGTTTCCAGCCAAGGATAGCCCAGCTGGAAGCAGATTAACCCCAGCCCCACTCCAGCCCGTGCAGACAAGGAGCAGTGATGAGGCTGCCGATATCGCTCGCCTGCTTTGCTCCGGAGACAGAGTGAGAAATTCCACAGCACACAGCTCCGGAGAGGAGCCAAAGGGCATGGCACTTGATTTGTTTTCCCCCGTTTCTTCTGCATTTGAATTTTAATACACTTTGCCTCTGCCCTCCCCTTTGCTGCTGCTCCACCACAAGCATTCAAGCAGCATCCCCTCATCCCGTAAGGTGAGCTGACACTTGCACAGGCCCCTCCTGGGCTGCTCTTCCTCCAGAACTGGCATCTTCCTTCATTTTAAATGGAAAAATAAAGCACTCTCTGAACACCTGAAGCAATAAAGATTATGGAGAAAATGGAGAAGAGCATTACAGGAGCTTGAGAAGCAAATGTGGTGATGAATGTGCAGCTCAGGGTGAAATCTGAGAGCAACTCTGTATATGAGGTAATTTTCCTGCAGGATTTTCAAGGGGAAACACGAAAATAAATGGTAACATCTTCCTAATGGCTGTGAACACTTCTATATAGAGATGAGGACTCAGACCTAACTAAGAAACCTTAGTTCTCTTTGTTTTAGCTTTTTAATTTACAGAGCAGCTCACCAAAGTGATTAATACAACCTCTCTCAAAGACAGAGCTGGAAGGAAGTGTTAAATTACAGGTAATCCAGAGGGAATCCAGCACCAAAGAGGCTTCCGGCTCCAGAGGAAGGAAAGATGCCGAGATACAGAAAAGAAAAAACTCATCTCTGCGGCACAGACTTTCAACGGCATTGCAGCAAGCTCAGCACATTGTCGCCCCTTGGACCACAGTGGAACACGAGGTGTGAAATACCCTCAGGTGTGAAATACCCTCAGGTGTGAAATACCCTCCCCGAACTGGCCATCACCCCGTGCCTGGCCACCTCCTGCCCGGCACAGCCAGCCATCACCTGCAGCACATGGATTCTTCACCAAACAGCCACCTCGGTCCCTTTTGTTCCTGCCAAGGAGGAAAGGGGAGCCAGGGTAGCTCAGGGGAACTTGGCACGGCACAGCAGCACAGTGGGTGCCACCCAGGGACTGTCTCAGGCATCCGTACTGCGCTGCTTTATTCCAGAAACAGAAGTGGGAAGAGAGTTTTCTGATACTTCAGGGGACAAATTAAGACAGGAATTTGCTGTAAGAATTAAAATATGCAAATGCACACTCTTTCAGCCATCGACACCAAGCAGTGAGATGTGCCTCCTCTCTCTCTTGCTCACTGCACAGCAGCTGCCCAGCACCAGCCCCTGGAGCCGCTGGGCACCGCAGCGGGCACTGGGCTCCCACTCGGGAACCTCACTGCAAGCCAATATCCTCAGCTCTGTCCTGGGGTGAACCCTCGAGAGGAGGGCAGGACCTGGCACTTTCACCAGGATGGGAAGGAGAGCCAGGGTGCAGCAGACACATCAGACAAAGCCAGAAACACAGTTGCATGAAGCACATGCAATAAGGGCAGTATTTGCTGCATGTCAAGCTGGAAGCACAAAGTGTTGCAAACACTCTGATCCTTCTGTCATTTTTCCACTACACTTGCCCTTGGAAATAATATCACTTAATACTGCGTGACTGACATAAAATTATTTTTTATTCCTGGCAAAGTAGCACAGAAGAAAAGTTATTGGTTGGTGATTTGGAGAAGGAGATGAGACAGCGATTGGAACTGACTATTCCTGTTTGGCAAGATAAAAACGTCCCCCTTTCATAGGCTGCTTCCCTCTATTTTCTTACAGAGAAATGTCTTATTTTGCATGCACAGAGAGCCAAGATTCCAGTCCCTGGCACAAGGGCTGCAGAGCTCACTTGACTGCGCTAGTGAGGCAGTGGATCAATTCCCTTTCTCTCCAGGCTCGCTCAGGAAGGATAAGGGCACTGCTGACCAAAACAAACCCAGACAGTGCCCTGGCACCCAGCATCCCCGGCTGCACCGCCACCAAGGGTCCTCAGCACCCGTGGGTAGCCGGGGTGGCCACCCCCAGGGCTCCTGGAAATGGATTTGCAGAAAATTCAGTCTTCTGAAGTTGATATTTCCCCTATGAAAATAATCAGGTTTTAACTATACAGCACTTTCTAAAAGTAAGAAGAAAAAACAGAAAGGTGTGAAAATTGTGACCAGCTACTTTATAAGAAGAAAGAAACAGTGAATTTTACACTCTAACTAATGGCCTGCAGCAAGGGCTGGCAGTCTCAGGCAGGATGGAGCCCCCAATTCCACCTCCCCACAAAACCTCAGGGCATGTTTTCAGCCTCTCACGTGCCTGTGGGCTCTTGGGACCAGGGTGCCAGAAGGTTACCACGAGAATGAGCATCACACTCGGGAGTGGTGACCAGAACATACACCCCAAAGGGACACTGCTCCTGTGGAGAGCAGCAAAGTGTGGCACAGCCACAGGGCAGAGGCACTCCCAGCCTCTGGGCCACCGGAGGGGATCCTAACTAGTCTTTACAGCTCACTCACTCCAAGCCTCTGCTCTGTGTTATGCAACCCACCAGCAAGGTTTGGGAATGACATTATTGTGCCGAACATCTACAGCGTCTGCTGGGATTTCACAGCAGATGACAAACGAGCACAACACCTCGCACTAAAATATACAACGGAAAACAGTGTTGTTTTCCACATTTCAAAAACATCTGCTATGAATTAATGATTCAGCTCATACCTACAATGACAGGCACAGAGGAGACGAGATTGGCTGAGCACCCCGTGGCTCACCAGGCGCTGCTCCTGTTTCTGCAGCAATGCTCCTGCCTCCTGCAGGCAAAATTTGGCATCTGTGGGGCCCAGCATCAAGACCTGGAAGGTGTCCCTAAAACTGCAGCCTTCAACTTCACGGAGTTGCCAGGGATCTCTGCTGCACACAGAGGGCAGCCAGAGGAGCAGTTACAGAAGAGCTCCTAAGAAATTCACCAAAACAGACATGCAAAGTGCCCTACAAGCAAACGTACATTCTTGTTCCATTGTTAATTAATGCAGCACAGCATCCTCAGATCATGTACATTAAGCTTCCTGCACATTCTCCACTGGCCACACAATTGTCTCCCTCGTATATCAACTGCAAAACACTCAAGTCAAGCAAATGCTTGGGGTAACTTCATCTTCCAGGTCGCTGTGCACAAACTCTGCATCTGTTGGAACTCTGCAGACACTGGGAGTCTCCATGTAACCAAAAACAGAAGCAAAGCACACGTCCCGTGAGTGCAGAAGTCCCTCATCCCCTGACTCATCACACAGAATCACAGAACCATTCAGGCTGGGAAGACCTCCAAGACCACCAAAATCAAACCAAATTATTCCATATTATCCAAATACCTGTATTATCTCTATATTATATATTATGAATATACAGAGTTAATATAGTTTATTCTCTATATACAGACTGTGTAATATAGATAATGCAGACACGCATCACTTCTGGAGCCCTCCAGGACAGGCTGGACCATCTCACACATCCCCAGGGGAGGACGGTCCCTCGTCCACAGCCACCACACAGTGACCCTGCACCTCTTCTGCATTTGAACCTGAGAATCTCTGTTCTCCCATTGGGTGAACACCAAAAGCCCCTCACCCTGGCAGGATCTACACCCAGGCAGTGGGTTTCCTTCCCTGAAGGATTTTACAGCATCATAGCCCTCCATAATTTTCTCCTTCTTTAATAGGAATGTATTTAAGTTTGTTTTGAAGATGTGCAGTGCTGTTAATTGCTGTTCTAACATGTCTCTAATAATCCATCCTTTCTAATTATTCATTGCTCACTACCTCTTAAGTGCTTAAATACATTCACAAATTCTAATCTATTCTCTGCACCATCAGTGATTCCTACTCACCAAAGCACAGTGCAGCACATTTAATACAACCTGAGCTTGTTTTGCTGCACTCTTAATTGCTCTCCTTGCTAACTGTGTTTCCTTCAGTCCTGATCAAATTGCAGGCTGACTTGGCAAAAACAGAAGAAAAAGCCAGACACGCAGCAGACACCGCTGCAGTGACATCACTGACAGACTAAGATGCCACCAGTAAAAACAGTTCTTCAAATGCTGAGTCCTCCAAGCAGAAGTGCAACGGTGGAGAGACAGACCAAGACCATCCTACCTCGTAGTGGGCCACGCGCTGGGACTCGGAGATCAGCTGAGCACTGCACACCTTGCAGTAACTTTCAGTGAACAATTCTTGGTCGATGTCAGAGGATTTCATCTGTGCGTGACAGAGAGAAGAGACAAGAAGCAGAATCAGTTACAGAGAGCAGGCAGATGTGTCTGACAAGGCTCCTATAGAGCCAAGGGCAAGGCAACACTTGAGCCAAGCAGCTCTTGTCGCCATGAGGGAATGAAACCAATGTTATACAGGTGCAAATGTGACACAGAGACGGTCCCCCCACATCACCAATCCCTCCCATTTGGAGACCCCAGGTTTATGCACCAACAGCCCATGTCAAGTGTTCATTCCTGGCCCTGGAACGTGGCCCCTTTGCTGCTGCAGCAGGAGCAGTTGGACACAAGGGCCAGGTGTGCCCAAGCAACACCCATCCTCTGAATGCCACAGACACAGCACAGGTTCCACGGCACGGCTGCCTTGCCCTGACAGCCACGTGTGAGCTACTTGTGAACAGCTGTTCCTCACCACCTTTCCTATCTAGAAACACCATGCACAGGACCAAGCTCTGACAGAGATCGCTCATGGCTCAAAACACGCTTGACCATTTGTTATACAACAATAAAGGAGCTATAAAAGAGCTTATAAAGACTTTTATAGAGAAGGCAAACAGCATCACAACCTGGAGGAAGGTGGTTTTAAGCTGAAAGAGCACTCTGTCATATTTCTCAATTTAGATGTGGAAGAGAATTGGATGATTTACTGGGCTGTGCTGTTCTCCAGCGGCTGTTTAAATATTTATGTGTTCCCCAGAACTTTCTACGACGACACTTGCACCTTTAAAACCAGCTTGCTGAGTGCTCTGATTCACAGGAACACATCGCTCCTCTGTTCGTAGCCTTCTCCTTGTGCCACTGCAGGTATACAGATCTGAACTCACAACCAAGGGCTGTATCAGAAAGGTTCAGGCTTAAAACAGACTGAACCCAAGCAGAGCCAGAAAGCAACAGAAGCAGCTACATAGAGAGAATATTTAAAACCAACCCCTATGCAAAGTAAGAGGGAAAAGAGAGGCTGCTGCCTTCTCATTAATGCCAAGATAAAATCTATTCATTCACAATCATAACAAACCTGAGCATAATGAAGACTGATAATACAGGTTTTATAGAGTTCATTCCACTGAGTGGAAAGAAAAATAACATGGAAATGAACAGGCGATGAGATCTCATTAGCAGACAAAGTCAGGTGCAGAAAGGCCGGCCACTGCCGGGCCGGGCAGCCGAGCTGGAGGTGGTTATGCCAAATCCCCGGTGTCCTGCCATCCCACGGTTATCGTGGGCCCTGCATATTTCATGGAAACAAGCAGCTGAGCTGACCAGCCTGAAGAGACCAGCCGGCCCTGGGTTCCAGGAAAAGGTTTGCTCAGGTGTTCTGGTTTACCAGACAAAAACATTAATCTCAGAGCTCCTCTGCTGCTGCGCTTGCTCCTTCTTTGATTCTGCAAAGACATTTGCTTGTTTTCTCTTGCTATCTGCCTAGTTTTAATCCTCATTTACTCTGTCCAGAGAGATACTGCATTGAGAAACTTTCAAAGACACCAAAAGACCCTTTTAGGAATACAGAAGTGTTGCAAAATTGCATCAAAGGCAAAACAAAGTGGGAGGAAGAAATCTCACTTAACTCCAACAGATTGACAAAAGCAAACCAAAGAATCTCATTAAACCTCAATCCAGCAACCAAGCCAGAGACAGGTAACACCACCTTCATTTGCATGCAGCCTGCAATGCTACTACAAACCCTCATTGCAAAAATCAGAGTAAATCAAAAGCTTCTCAGCATTAGTCCAGCATTCTGTGCTCTGATAACAGAGCCCAAGTCTATTTTTCTCAAATGGAATCGTCTGTCCTCCTTTATAGCAGCAGGGGCTCAACAGGCTTATCCAGGAACTGGATCTCAGGCATTTTCTCTAAGCAGTAAGTTCTGATACAGGTGTGGGATGTGTTCCCCTCGATATCACAGGTTCAGCACCAGGAGAACACGGTGGTTCTGCTGATGATGTGACTGCTGTGCACCACGATTCATGTGCAAATATTCGAGTTACCTAATAAAAGTCTCTCTGGAATGGGAGACCCTCACATAACGCATCAGAGCACAGTTACATGCGACAGAAGCTCCCACTCTCCTGCCCTGCTCCCAAATCCTGGTGTATCTTCCCCACCAGCAGAAGCTGCATGGCATCACTTGAGCACCTCAGTGAGGTACAGCCCTGGCTGCCTCCACCCCGCTCTCTGCAGAGGACAGCCCGGCACCGCGGTGCTTTGACCTCCCCAGGCAGCCCCTCGGATCCCAGGGCTGTCTCCAAACTGCCACATTCCCATGGAACCACCGGTGGAAGGATGGGGGGACCCTTCTCTTGCAGGGCAGGTCAGGGACCAGCTCTCTTTGCTTGGATGCACAGGTGAGCAGCAGCAGCTCCTGCTCACCTGAAAGCTCCCTGTGCCCCCAGGAAGCACAGCAAGCCTGGGACTGCCAAAGCCTGCAGGATGGCAGGGTCTCCTTGTCCAGGCAGAAATGCACCTGGGTGTCCTCAAGCCTGGGATTCTGGCAGATGGTTTCACTGTTGCTTTTTCCAGGCATTGCTTTTTCATGGTGATGAAAAGTACAGCAAGTCAGAGCAGAGAGGGATGGGGATTAGGAAGAACAAAAGAATAAATGGAAGCAATACCTCCTTCATGCTTTTGCATGAATATATTAGGCTAAACTGCTATGAGGATTCAAGCATATGTAAGCTTGGCTACTTAAAATAATTAGAAAGCTCTGGTAACAATAACTGCTCTAGACAAAATTAAATTTTAACAAAAAATAATAGATTCACCTTAGCAAGGAAGATTTCCACACAAGCAATCCACTAGTAGCACCCATTTATAGAAATCACCCTTGCAAAGTTGCCACTGAAACCAGGACAGCCCCAGAACAAGTTTAAATTGAAGCACCAGTTATTGACTTGAGAAAACAGACAATTACCTGTCCCACAGAAATGCAACAGAGGAGCAAAACTCTCTTCCCCTCCTCAGCAGCCACCAAAGAATGTCCAGCTAACACGCAGTGAAATGAATGCATGAACGTGCGTGAACTGCATGAACATGCAGTGAAATGAATGCCCCGCTCCACCAGGCAGGTTTTAAAGCTGCCACAGTCCCCAGCGTGGCACTGGCTGGTCCTGCACGCAGACCCCAGGGAAGGTCCAGGACCGGGATTGCCCTGGGGATCTGCCCAGGGTCTGCTTCCTGCAAAGGGTGGTGCAGAGATGCCACAGCAAGGCTGGATGGTGGCTTCTCTGCAGAGCTGCAAGGGCTCCCCTCTGCAGCAAGAGGCAGGCTCCAGACATGAAACCCTGAAAAAGAACACAGCTTTGTGCTGTGGGTGCCCGGCCTAAAACCAGCACTTCTTCCTCTCCAGAAAAGCTCCCTTTCCCATTTCTGTCTCGTCTCAGATACACTTTGCATTACCCTTCTGTGCGTTAATCCGAGCAGTGATTTATTAACTTCTTCTGCCTGCAAGTGTGATAAAGGGAGTTCATAAGCAATTAATATTTATGTATTTCTAATCACTTAATACCACTGTGACTCTCTCCCTGCCCACACATGTCTAACTGCTCCAGGACTGACCAGCCCTCAGCTGATCTCACCTCACAGCCCATCTGTCAAAATGCAGCACGGAAGGGAGGGGTTTCCCTGCCACCTGCCATCAGCATGTCCTCAGCTCTGAGGGACGACATTCAAGGGCAGCCACAGGTGCTGAGCAGGTGGGACATGTCCCTGAACACTCTCAGAGACTTTTCTTGAAGAACTAACATGGGGTTCATGACCTTGTCACCAGGACACAAACTGTCATGCTGAGCAGAAGCACTTGGTCTGCACATTGAGGTACAAATATCTGAAACTCCTAGTGTCCTCCTCCTCAGGTGGGGACATGAGGGGCCTCTCCCAAAAATGACAATTGCTTTGTGTCTTTCAGCGGGGTTTATTATGGCCTCCTGTGCCACACTCCAGTGCCAAGTCCCCTCCCTGCTCCAGATCCATGGCCGGTGCACACGTCAGCTCAGCATCTCCAGGAATGGCTCCCTGTGTCACAGGAGCCTCGTCTGCAGTACCTTGTGCCATATGGTTGCAATTCTTCTCAGCAGTTTCAGTGACTGTAACAGCTCAATGAAAAATCAATTTCATCAGACTGGCGCCAGGTTTTGGCAATGTCCAGAAAGGTGCTAACTAAGCTGCATTAAATTTTAGAGGATAGCAACCCACAACTGACATCAGAGACATATGCAAAGCCAAATTCCTTTCTAAGGAAATGCTTTGCACCAGCTGAATCCCTCCAGGTGGGGTCACGTGCTAAATGTGTCCCTGTCACACACGAGAGTGGTGGAATGGAATTCCTGTACACATTCATTTTTTCTATTGCCCAGCTGAGGACAAGGAGTGCCATAGGAAACACAGGGTTCAGCAACTTGGTTTTCTCCAGTCAAGAGCAGAGAAAAAAAATGTGGTCTATTATCTGATTTACTCTTGAAGGCCTATAATCACTTTTTCCAAAATTAACAACCTCCGAAATCTCCACACCAGAGCACAAGAGAAGGAGCAACTGAGCATGAGCACAAATGCCAAATGCAAACAACAAACCAAAAATTAAATGTCCTGATTTTCATGTTATGAATTATTTGTGGCTTTTGCTGCTGTCACTCTCCCATGGATTAACATCTCGTGTAACACCTCCTGTTTTTGTCTGTTGTTTAATTTGTCTTGCAATAAAAAGAAAAAAAGCCTTTACTAATAATTAATGTGCTTTGAGCAACTCTGTCACTGCACTTACATCGAGGCATCTGAAGAAATGCAAAACTGCCTTTTGAAGTGCCTGATTTCCCAGCACGACAAGACAATGGCTGAGCCTGTTCCATGAGTGCAATTCTCCTCCTGCTTTTATTGCCTTGAGACAGTCTGGGTGCTGGAGGCCTCAGCAGCCAGAAAAAGGGCTGGGATGGGACAGCCCGGGACAATTCTGTGCTGCTGGCTCTCCCTGGCAGCCACAGACAGGACAGGACAGGTCAGCCCATCTGTCCATGCTGATGACAGGACCCTGCAGCCCACCCTGAGCTGGTGCAACAGCCCAAATTCACAGCCATGGGATCTGCAGCCTCAGCCTGTACCAGCACCTGAATTTTCTTTCTGTCCCTCCACAGCCCCAGAGAGGCAGAGCAGGGCAACGTCACAGAGCCCAGATAATCCTGTGTCCCAGAGGTCACGGCAGTGTGTCCCTACCCACAAAGATCTCAGAGGATGTGTGTGCTATTTTCAGGTTTTCCCATTCTCCTGCCAAACCAAAGATGTTCCACGTCCCTCCAGCTGTGCTGAACATCTGCCATCTCTACCATGCTTCACCTTCCCTGCAGTTCTTGTTTGGTTTGGGGTTTATCCCAACTCCCTCCATTCCCTAAATCCTCTACAGAGTCAATTTGCTTCACTTCTGCACTGAGCCTTTGATGCATTTGGACACGCTTTACTGGAGCCTTGAAAATCAGAACAAGATTGTGTGTGGCACGAGCTGGGGAGCAGGAGAGATCCTGCACGTGGCTGCTGCATGTGTCAGCACGGAGAGGAGAGGTTGTGGAAAACAACACGGGGAGTCAGAGCCTCAGTGCAGACGAGGCTCAGCCTCAGCACCCCAAATGCCTCACTCACTTCACACGATCTCCCCCAGTGTAAGCAGGCAAGTTGCTCATTTGCTGGGGTTGACTTCTTGATAGAAGTGCCCAAGGGGGCCAGGCTGGATGGGCCTTGGAGAAACTTGGGCTAGTGGAAGGCGTCCCTGCCCACAGAGGGGAATTGGAACAAGGTGATTTTTAAGGTCTTTTCTAACCCAAACCATTCTGGGATTCTGTGTTTGCCAGGACCAAGAAAGGTACAGTCACACAACAACAGTGCCCCCTCAATGGACGGAGATGGTGTTTTTGAAAAGAGCCTCTCAGCTTTCATGCCACTGTAGGGAGGAAATTGCCAGGGATGTCTCACTGAATTCCCAAGACTCATGAGCTCTGGGCTAGGGGGAAAGCTGCCATATGTTCCCATCTCCTCACCTAATCATCAAGGTACCATTTATACAAACTGAACCAAGCAAGAAAACAGCCTGATGAACACATCAGGAGAAGCAGTGTTCTGTGGCAGAGGGAAGCCAGGAGAGACAGGCAATCCCCTCCAGGCAGAACACCAGCAGGAACACGTCTCCAGGTGTGCCTCTGCAGCCCCCACCTGCATCACAGCACCCACCTGATGGGGAGAGCAGCACCAGGACACTCGAGCTTATGCGTGGCACTAAAATCCAGCTGGTGACTTTCTGACCTGCTGCCTGTTTGAAGCGGGAACAAAAGGCAAGCAATGGAAATTACAGGCACACAGAAGCAGAGAGCAAAGGACAGATCTGGGCGTGCAGTGGAGACAAGCCCTCCATGCCCCAAAGTGACTCGGGGGACATGAGGGAAGGCCACTGCCAAGTTTAGAGGGAGCCACGCTGCAATTCTGCGAGTAGCATCATTCCTTCCCCACAAATGCAAGTATCCCATTACGCACATGAATTTTTCTAATTATCCACACTACATCATGTAGCAGGGTTTAATTGCAAACGTGCTGATTTGAATAAAAATACATTTTGAAAAAAGAGATTGATATATTGTGACTGTTTTAATACAGGAGTTTGTAGGAACTCAAGGGAGAGCTATCAGATTTTGTGCCGCAGGGTATCAACTCTGTGTCCTGCACGCTTCAAGGACGGGGCTCTGTCACTCACTCCAGCATGGCCAGGTGGCAGAGCCCAACCCTCAGCAGTGGGGACAGCCCAGAAATAAGCATTAAAACAGATCTGTGCAGGCTTTGCAGAGACTACACTTGAGATAGCAGGGCTGCTGGAGTCAGAGGCAGAGAGGAGGGACTGGCTTTCATTAGGATGGTTAGCAAAAGCAGGACCCGGGTCCCACCTTCCTGCAGGAACAGGCTCCCCTTGACCAAGCCCAGCCTGGAAAGGATGCCTGGTCCAGCACAGCCTGGTCTGACACCCTGGCACCTCCACATCCCAGTGCTCTCCCCTCCACTCTTCCTCCCACCCCACCACCGGGGCATGTCTGCGGCAGC
>VXBC01002534.1:9640-48323 GCA_013399945.1 Ploceus nigricollis | reverse complement strand
ACCCGGGGGACGGGTCTGACACGGGCAGGGAGCGACAGGACGCGAGGAAACGTCTTTGAACAGAAAGAAGGGAGATTTGAATCAAAGGTGTGAAGAGATTCCTCCCTGTGAGGATGGGGAGGCCCTGGCACAGGGTGCCCAGAGAACCTGTGGCTGCCCCTGGATCCCTGGAGGTGCTCAAGGATAGCTTAGCTGGGACTTGGAACAATCTGGACTAGTGGAAGGTGTCCCTGCCCATGTCAGGGGGTTGGAACTGGATGATCTCTGCTATCCCTTCCAACCCAAGTCATTCTGTGAGTCTGTAGTTTTCCCCACTGTGAAAATAGAGGGATGTGCATGTCTGATTTGCAGGGGCTGTGAAGGGTATCACAGTCGCCAGGGAGAACATACTTCCAGACTCTTACTTCTGCAGATGACACACTCATTTTAATACCCTGGATTTATGGAGCGAGCATGCCTGGCACTGCAGGCGCCCACCACACACAGCACGCGGGGACAGTGGGAGGCAAGCTCCTGCACGGGCAGGAACGGCTTCCTCAGCACAGCAGCTGGAGGAGAGCAAATGCCGAAGCGAACGGGATGAGTTCGTTTCCAGTCAAAGGTCGGTCACAGCCCCAGGGGAGGCAGCAGGCACTGAACAAGTGCCCCAGGCCAGGGTCAGAGCAGAGGAACAAGGCAATAAACAGGGCAAGGAGAAATCGGGGGGACACAGACCCCTGCAAACTACATGATGGGAAGATGATCCCTAATACAGCATGAGACACACATGCCTGGGAGTCTGTGATGCAAAGTCAGGCTCAAACCAAGCTCTCTCCCCACTCTGAAATCCAATAATGCCTGAATCTGGAAAGCAGATGGATTTCCTTTATCTTTGTGCATGCTATCCCCAGGCAAAGCCACTTCAGGATGCAGACTGACAGTCCTGGAAGCCCGGGTTGTAGGTGAGCACAGCCCATGCACCATCCCTCTCCCCAGGCACACCTGCAGTGGCAATGCCATCTTGCCACCCTCCTTTCTGCCTACAGCAGAGAGGAGGGTGAGGACTAGCTGGTGTCAGGGAGGCTTTCTGTCCCAGCTGTGCTGAATTGGCTGGTGCCTCATTTGCCAGCAGATGAGGTAATAAGAGGGGGATGTGATGGAGCAGAGAGATGTTGTACCTGAAGCCCTGTCCTTCCAGGTGTAAGGCTGTGCAAACAGCCAGCACAAAGGCAGTTAATCTGGCTCTGCTCCACCTCCCTCAGTCCCCCTAATATCCCTCAGCAGGGATGAGGTTGTTGGGTCTCCACAGGGGAGGGGAGATGGCTTAAAGGCTTTGCAGCTCAAGGCAGTCGGTGGTCGCACCCCAGAGGAACTGTGGCATACTTGTCTTGCATGTCAAGATATGGAAAGGCTCCTTTGTGCCTTCACTTCCAAAGCCAGGTGAAACTAAGCTTGCATCATTCCCCTCCCGAACATTTGGCTCATCAGGGTGGTGACATGCCTCCCCCTTTTCTCATCAAACTGCTCTGCTGGCCAGGTGTCAGCTTTGCCAGGGTCTGACAAAAACGCTGCACCTTCAGCAACCCGTGTTTCTGGGAAGCAGATGTGGCACACATCAGAGCCATAGCAGAATGGGCCTGGGGCCTGTGAGAGCTCTGCAGGCACCCACAGCCCAGCCAGGGCTGAGGGGCACTAACGGGGTGTTGCCAGGACCTCCAAGAGCTGAGTCTGTGTAGTTTAATTTGTTTATAATAAATATACTTTGCAGACAGTCTCAAGGATTTTGTATGTGCAATGCAGCAGGCTGAGCCATCCCACTGTCCTTTTGCTACCAGATACCTGGGGCTTCACCTCAGTGGTGAGGGACTTTAAATCACCCTCTATCACACAAACATTAGAAAGAAAAGACTTCACCAGCAGATTTTCCATTTCCAGTTTAATCTGCTTGACAGCAGTTTTACAAACTATCTGAGCTTCATGATCCTGCTTGGCTCTTTAGCTGTAAAAAAAAAAAAGAGTTAAGGAGCATTTAAGCCATGCAACTAAGCCTCCAAAATTGACACAAACTCTTTAGAGATGCCACCTGGAGTCTCAGATACTTCAGTGCTAAGAAGGGCAGATCAGACAACATTTGCAATGATGCAGCTACCATTCAGGGAAGAGCTGGTTCTTAAATCCTTTCCTCACATTTTTTTGGGGGGATTGTGTAATTCCCAGGAGCATCCCATGCTCACTAGCAATAAATGGCAGCATAGGCACAAGAAATGTTGGAAATAATGTTGAAAACTCAGCTTTTGCTCTATCCCAGAACCCTGCACAGCTCAGGAATATATTTCCTGGCCCTGAGCTGGGCTAACTTTGGAACAACCCAAAACACATCAAAACAAGGAGCTGTAAAGCAGCAGCTGTGATTGATTAATCACAGTAGTGAAGCTGAAGGGTTTGATCATTTTCATAAGCTCTTTAAAATATTATTCTCCAAAGAAGGAGAGGTTGCCACAGACATGGAACAAAGCAGATCACAAACTGGAGCTGATTCCTTCGTGGAAAGGCTCTGGACCTGCTGTGAGCCCAGCTCCTGTGTACATTCACAGCTCAGTGCCTGCACATCAGAGCCCACCAAAGGACACTGCAAAACCTGCCCAAGCACATCAGCACCAGGTCGGGGAGCAGGTCACCTTGTTTGACAGAGGGGGATTGCTGCCAGGAGCTGCACCTTGCACTTTAAAAATCTACTTTCTATCTCATTCCAGTAAAACAACTGGCATGTGGTGTGCCACATACTCCAGGGGACCCTGGAACAATCCGATGTCAGCCTGTGGATTCAGAGTGAATTCTGAGGAGAGGAGAAATGATGTTCACCGTGTGATGCAGCAACATCTGGTGTTCCTGACAGCATTTTCTATTTCCCTTCCTCCCTTGGCCTATACAGTGCTCTCCAGGTTCCATTTCCTGCACTCTCAGGCATGGGAAAATGAAGAGGAGAGGAAGCCATAGGCAAGGGCACAGTTACTTGCCCACTGTTTATCAGAGAGACATCCTTGCAGCAAACCCTGCCTGAACTGGCACCTTATTTCCACTGCAACGTGGGACAAACAGAGCAGCCGCTGGTGCAAATGGCTGTGGGCAGACAAAGGCTACCTCCAGTTCTGTGCCACTCCTTTCCCAAACCCAGTTCCTGTTTCCATTAAGAGCAGAGATGGCAGATTGAGGCAGAGCACAAAGCAGCACTGGCGCTGGGCACAGCAGCTCCTGGGTTTATCCGGAAGAAGGAGACAGAGGCTTGAGGAAACTTCACAGCTCCCAAAGCCCGCGGCTGTGAGCACATGTGGGGCTGCCCAGGTGTGATACAGCGAGGAGCCCACCACCCCGAGCCCAGAGAGCTGCTGCCAGGAGCCCTCACTCCGCCTGGGCAGTCCCTGTGCCTGTGCGACAGCCGCCTCGCAGATTCCCTCCTGCGGCACGATGCACTTTGGACTCCTCCTTTCCTGACATTCAGCGGTGAAATCGGAGCAGGCAGCAGCAGGTTCTTTGCAAAACAAAGTTTTCTGGGCATGTTTGAAACCTGTGCCTCTTCACCGAGGTTGGTGGGTCCTCCTGCCGGCTCGTGCTGCTTGAAACAACCTGAAGGAGTGGCTGACCCTGGCTCCGTCACTATGCTAAATATGCCCGCAGGATGTCTCCAGATAAGTTACTTTGATTTCTTCAGCTCATCCCCAAGTGCAGTTTTTAATCCTCGGGATAACAAAAGGCTGATCCGCAGCCACCTCCCAGGATCCCAGGCTCTGGCAAAGCATCGTTAGCTCTGTGCTAGAATTGCAGCACCCAGGGAGTTTGAACAAAGAGCCCCAGGCAGTCCCAGCCTGAAACACTGGGAACAATGCCATCGTTCCCAGAGAGGGGAAGATGTTTGGAAATGCAATTTCCGAGGTCACCTTTTATGATCCAGGCACACCACAGGCACACCACAGAGCCTGAGTGCTCCTTCTGACAGCCAAAGCCAGCGCTGGGACTTCCCGCAATGCTGAAACAGCGGGTGCCACATTTCCAACAGGTCCTCTCCCCCCTCCCCGTGTCCCACCGCAGCGGCAGCGGAGGGGAGCAGCTGCCCAGGCCTCTCAGAGGGATTTCAGTCTCGTTCCCGAGGAGAGCAAGACTTGTCCACTAATCTCAGAGGCTAAAATAATTTTATGCTTTCTTTGAGACATCATTCCAACAAAGCCTGGAAGATGCAGCGAGCCCAGACAGAAACATATTTCCCTTGTGGTTCTGCTGCTGCCTGACTGCCAGCACACAGACAGGCTATTTGTGCCTCACTAGGCAGAGCCCAGTGAAGTGTTTAACTTGACAACGGGAGCGTTTCTCTGAACGATGCCACCTCAGCTGACCCCAGCACAGCTCCACAGCTCCCCCGGCACCTCACCAGCACCCACTCCCGCAGCTGCCCGCAGCGCTCCGCTTCCAGGCAGTGCTTGCCTCTGACCAGCTCCGCCGGCTCCTTGCGCGCTGTCCAGCACCCAGCAGTTCTCCACCGCAGCCTCTCTGGCTGCTTCAGAAAGTTCCGAGGTCCTCCCACCCCTCACCAAGGCGGGCACCAAGGTGAAGCCCAGGCACGGGGAGATGACTGAACCCCTCAAGCGGAAATACTGACTCCTGTACAGGAAAAACATGGACTTTAGCCCGAGCTGAGCCGTGTCCTGGAAGCCTGTAAATAGCAGCTTCCTTCGCCTGTGACTCACTGAGCATCGCCAATGCCCCAGTTTCTCCTCCGGCTCAGAGACCCGGGGACCAGCCTCTGCCCGTGCTGCCAGCATCAGTCTGGAGGCAGAGAGCAGTGTCACACCAAATGAACAGGTACAGCTGCTGCTGGACTCCTAGGTGGGAAGAGAGTTGAGTAAAGGGCTCTTACCAGCCAAAGCATCTCAAAACCTCCCTGATGGCTGAGTCCAGGTGTGAGGAGCGGCAGGGAGGTGGGATGCGGGTGCAATCTGCCAGCCCTGAGCAGCAGCGCAGACACGAAGGTGTGCTCCCAGTGTGCTCTCCCGGCCCTCTGCTGCTGCAGCGCTGCCAGCACAGGAAATGGCTGGGCCTTCGGGCCATCAGCCCGGTGGCTATCAGCGGTCTGCCAGGACAGTCCACAGCGCTGGGAGATGCAGACCAGCTGGGAGGACAGGGCTCCCCCCAGGACCCCCAGGCCTGTGATGGTGACAGCCCGCAGGGGATGTCAGAAGGGATTCCCCATAGCTAGCCCAGAGGGTGATATCTCAGGCAGACAAGATCGTTTGCACTGTTTCCATAGGGTCAGAAAGGGAAGTTCCCTCCTGGAAGCAAATCACTACCCTCTCATTTGGGCCCCACAACACACATGGCATCAGAAGCAATTTCCATACCCACCCTTGCCTCACGTGCAGGGTTTTCTACCTTGCTATAAATAGTTTCTAGCACTGCTGAGCAAGGATTAATGACTTTTCTAATTATACCACCATTAGTTGGTGACAGGGGAATGATACTGTGCAGATGTCTGAGCCCACTCACCCAGCACGGCTGGATTGCTCTGTGCAGAACATACCTGTATGTCACCTCATAATTTCAGAGAATATCAAGTCATGAGTGCAGGAAAAAAAAANATTTTTCTCTCTTAAAAAAAAAAATAACCCCCCCCCCCCCAAGAAAGGGTCTTTCTCAATATTAAAAAAGAGCTATCTGGAAACCATAAGTGCTCCAAGTTCCTAAAAGGAATCCCATCAGCCTTGGGTGGCATCTCACAGAGCTGCAATTTCCATGTAAACATTACCTGTGATTTGTAGCCTCTCACAGCACCACTCTGGAGTGTACTGACCTGCTTCATATTGGTTTCCCGACCGACCCTTGATTTAAAATTGGATTGCCTTATTTACCAGGCAACTGCTTGCTTTGTCCTACTGAAAAGGGGCATTTTTCACGTGGCCTGCCCTGCAAGGATCCTGCACCATCACGCTGTCACACATCATCCAGCCACTTGTGGCAGTCCCGGCAGACCCAAGCTGGAAACCAGCTGTCCTTTGTCCAAACAGCACTTTTCCATACGACTTGCTAATAATGCACTCAAGAATTTCTGTAGAAGGGCTCTTACTTCAGAAAATGCCAATGACAGGAAAGCACCTCCTGCAACATCTTACTGAGGTTTCCGCCCAGTTTTACCATTTATGACAGCATGAACAAGGTGCAGTTTTGGGGGGGAGTACAGTATTTCAGTGCCAAAATAACTTTATTTTTCTGAACAGCGGATGGATATGGCAATAAACGTTTTCTCCTGAGGCTATGGCAGGTGCATCGTTTGCCTGGGAAAATTCCTGAGAAACAACAGCCAAGGAGCACTTAGCTCAGCAATGCAGCACTGTGGGTTCCATCTGCAGGACCCCGGCAATGAGGCAGCTCCTCTCTGTTGCCCGGGCTCCAAGATCTGGATTTTCATCCACTCCAGCACAGAGGCTGAGCCCCTCTCAGCAGACTCTACTGGGCTTCTGACAGAGATGTTCTTTGCAAGAGTTGTCAGAAGGGAAGGGATCAAGCAGGTTCTTTTGCCCAGTCATTTGGAAACAATCAAAGTCACTCCTTGCTGCAGACATCTGCCTGTGTGGGGTCCCACCTATGACGACAACAATTCCATTAGTTCCACGTGGCAATGCCTGTGCTCTGCAGAGCAGGTGAAAGGAGCTGTCGTGGGTTTCTGACAGGGTCACGGGAGGCAGTCCCTGAGGTGTGTGTGCCCAGCTCCTGCAGGGATTGCCCCCAGCACCCTCAGGGTGACCCAGCAGCCCAGGGTGACACCGGGACAGTGCCCTAGAACCAGGCAGGTGCAGGGAGCCATCCCTGCCTGCCTCCCCTGCCCCTCTCCCTGGGAAGCACAGCCCTGGCCCCCATCGCCATATGGCAGCTCCTGTCCTCTGGCTCCGGAGCGTCGCTCCCTTTCTGTTCCACTGCCAGCCTTGTCAGAGTGCTCCAGAAACCACTGCCGCTATTTTTAGAGGGTTAACAAATACCTCTAGGAAAAAATAATCCACTGCTACGTGACTCCCTTCCACTCCAACACTCAACAAACGGCCACAGCATCAGTACAGGAGCTGTAAAGATGAAACGAGACCGATGAACTCTGTCTACCCTCACCCACCTGCCCACAGTGAAGGAACATGAGAAAACAGCCAACCTTCTCTTTGGTTGCCAAGGTTTCTCATTTTTATGTATAGTTACATATATTTATAGTGCCCCTTGCTATCAAAAATGAGCAAAGGGAACAGCAGATAAGACAGCCTAGCAGGATTGTTTCTCAACAGAATGTTTTTCACTTTTCCATGAGGCATCAGCAGCTCTTTAAAGTCTTTTTATTATTCTGCATTAGATGCAAAACCATATTTCAAAGACATTTTAACTTTGAAAAAGAAAAATGCAGATTCTGTACTATGCCACCTGCAAATGTGGAGGCATGACCCACATTAGAGAAACCTGGGAGGAAGAGAAGGAGAGAGGGAGGGAGCTCTGTGGATGAGACCAGGCCATTTAAAACACTTCAAAAATAAAAACTCATGGGGAAATCACTGCCTTTCTAATTATAGCTTTTAGGGGAGCTACTCACCCTCTCCCTAGTGAGGCTGGGGAGGTCTCAGGCACCCCACATTCTGCATTTAAATCCATGTAGCAAAAATTAACCAGCTTGGATTTTCTGTTAAATAAAATCAACAAAGCTTCCATTATGTTTTGTTCTTTCTTAATTAGTTAGACCACAAATTACAAATCAAAAGTCTTCTCATCTCCACTCCGTCCAGCACAGAGACTGTTATCATTTGCTGAATTTTCTGGGGATTGACTTTCACTTTTTTAAGGCATGAAATGCTTTAACAGCCACAAGCAATTAGTGAAAGGAATAAAGCAGCAGCTCCTGTGTCCAGATTAGTTATGCCACAGAGAGGCACCGACCTCATTAGGCCAGACTGGGAGCTCTGACAGCGGTGCTCAATCCCAGAAACCAGGACAGGTGCAGAATCCAGCAGCGCTTTCTCAGTGGCGCGAGTTGTGTTATCTGCTATTACCTGGGCAGAGAAGAAGCAAAGTGCTGCTGCTGCTGCTCTTTAGGCTTATTCTTTAAAAAATACAGCATTTAGGGCAAATGGATCTTGCCAAGATTCATTCCAGAGTGGCAATTAAAAATAATGGAATATATTATACAGATGTTGTATATGTATACAGATATATCTAAATGCATTGTCAATAACAACACCAATGAAGTCTGGCGAGGACGGGGAGCTGGGGTGAGCAGCCCCAGGACGCGCGGGGTGCCCAGCGCTCCGAGCCCCGCGCTGCCGTTCCCGGGACAAACGCGCCACCGCGCGGCTTCGGGGACAATTCCCGGGATCCCGGGATCCGGCGGCGCTGCGGGGGCACAGAGACCCCGGCCGGGCCGCCCGCAGCGGAGCGTCCCGCAGCCCGGCGGCAGGAGGCACCACAGCCCAAGGAAGGTGGAAACTGGAGAACCCCGCTGCTCCTCGGAGCCGCCGCCTCCGGAGTGCGGAACCGGGAGGCTCCGCCACCCCACCCTCCCCCCGAAGCAGCCTCGGGAACATAAAAAGCCTCTGGCAGCAGCGCTGGGGCTTCATGGCTGCCCGGAACGGCGCGCCCTACAAGCCATGGAATCACAGGAACAGCATCACAGCATCATAGAGTGAGAGAAGCATTCGGGCTGGAAAAGACCATTAAGAACAGCAAGTCCAAGCATTGCCCCAGCACTGCTGAGCTCACCGCTGAACCCTGTCCACAGGCACGACAAATGACACACCAAGTTTCAGGCTCTGTGCTCCATCTCCACAGAGCTCCCAGGGGTTTGAGAGCCGGGCTGGGCAGGCTGGTGAGCACCAATGTCCCAGCCCTAAAGGGATCCAGTTCAAAACTGAGGTGTAATCACAGGCAAACCACATCTGACAACCCATACACTTCCCTGTTAGACAATTCCTCCTCCTCTACATGCCTTAAACAGGGAAAAATGTATTTTGGAGGGGCAAGTGTAAACCAGCAGGCTTGGGGCATTCTGCTTTGGGGCAGTGCCAGCTGCATGCTGCCCCTTCCCCTGGCAGCTCACCCGCAGCCCAGCACCTACTCCTGGCCAAGCAGCCCTCCACCAGCTGGGAGAGGGATCTCTGAGCCCCGGGATTGCTCCTGTTCCCTGTGCAGCTCCAGCAGCATTCACAGGTGGCTTTTCCCAGCACAGGTACTGCAGGAGGAGCTCCTCTGATTCATAAAGTAAGGTGATCTGCAGGGAATTAACTTTGGACCCCATCCCAAAGCTGAAAGAAAGAGCAGATCAAATTCTGTGCCACTCTGGAAAACACAACAGTGCTTTTCTGAGAGTGAGCCGAAGAAATTTCAGTATCTGCAGGCAAACAATGAACCTCTTTCATATTGTACAGGATTATGTCTGCCTTCCTATTAATTCAGTGATCTAATTGCAGACAATCTGGTTTCTATGCTGTAATCTGATATTTGCACAAAAGTGATACAAGTATCTTGCCATTGAATCCTTTTTACTCGGAGGAAACAGTTCAGGTATTGAGAGATGCTTATCAGAGAGCAGGAGCTCTATGCTCCCAGCTGGAGCTAAGGTATCCTGCTTCAAGGAGAAGGACCTTGTTGGGGAAAAGCACACGTGCCCAGCTGGATGAGCTGAGGATGCCCTTCTCCTTCCCAGAAGTGTCAGCCTGTACCACACAGATGCAGTACAAGGGCACTTAGAAGGAGCCCCAGGGAAGACAGGGTGACTAAAGACAACAGAGAAGGTGTAATCACAGAAAACAAGGAGCTTCAAGGATCAGATGTGGCTTGTGAAATATTGTATAGGGATTTTGGAAGTGACTCAAGTTCTCAGTTGGACCAAACTCTTTGCTCCTGCTAGATAACTGCATCACTTCCATCTCGAAGTGAACAGAAGGACCACTGAAGAAAAACAGGGTGGAAAAATTAAACTCTGTTTCAGTTCTCCCACTGTACAGACTTCTCCATAGCCAAGATTTTCTAAGGCAGAAAGCCCCAGTTTCACAAGAAAGGGGAAGTGTTTGGGACACAAAGGTCAGCAGAAACAATGCAAAACGTCAGAGCCATAAACAGCAAGAGAGTCCCTGGCCCCACTGTGCTGGGACTCTCTCAGCCACACTGCAAAGAGAGAAACAATGGCTTGTACCTCGCCAGCACAGCACAAATTCCAGACTGCCATCTGGGAATTCCAGACTGCCATTCCCTGTGCTGCCAACTGCCGAGCACGGAGCCAGGCTGATCCGCTGGGAGCACACAGCCCATGCAGGAGAGAGCCCAGGCACAGCTCCTGGCTGCGGGGCCCAGGAGCTGTGCCTCTGGTCCCAGCTGGGCCAAGGAGCTCTGCCCCTGGTTCCAGCTGGGCCAAGGAGCTGTGCCTCTCGTCCCAGCTGGGTCATTTTTCACTCATCTCCAGGCACGTGCTCCTGCAACTGCACCAGGACAAACGGGGAATTCCTCCTCAGCCAAAGCAAGGAGGGAGTGTTTTGCAGTGGGATAGCACAGGGTGGACTGATCTCTGCCAGCCTTACCTCGGCAGACATCCCATCCCAGCACACATGGTGTCAAAGTTCTGGCTGAGCCCAGAAATCCCCTGAGACCTGCATGTTGTTTGGACAAGCCACACTGGATTAGGTGCTGGCTCTATGCTGGATGGGAAGGAAACACTCAGCAAAAACAGAGCTGGGCACAGCTCCTGCTTGTGTCAGAGACACAGAGCAGAGCCACCACTGAAGGTTTAGAAGAGATGCTGTGCTGTGCTTTCAGACACAGGGCAGACCTGTCCCAAAAACCTCTGTATCTGGTGAACTTAACCAAGTTAACTCACAGCATTGCTGCCCTGCTGTTGTGTGGGGTGTGCCTGTCAGGGCCTGGGGAACTGCAGGAAGGCTGCAGGCATAAGTCCCAGCCATTACTCCTGCCCAGCAAAGCACACTCCCTCCTCCACCAGTCCTTCCTGCTGCCTGACCTGAGTTTGCCACCAGCTGGAAGTCAGTCTGTCATCCAGGCCTTGCAGGGTGGGGATTTCGTGCCTCAGCCTAAAGATGATAAATAGGATTCTGTGCAGGACACGTTGGGTTTGGTTATTGGTGATGCACATTTCAGCTTTGGCAAGTCCCTGGAAGCCTGGTGTTCATATTTCAGTTGAGATTTATATGCAGGAGAACAATGCTGGGTTATAGGAGGGCTTTACTCTCTGAGCTATGCCAGTAATTCTCAGCAGCTTTTTCCTGAGCTCTTTGGCTTCACACTTTGACTCATTGTCTGTTGTTGCACATCTGTCAGGCATAACAAGGAAAGCTGTGTACTCACCTCATCCATGCAAGAGAGTCTCTCTTGCACTGAAATGTCAGGGCTCTGCTCCTGACCCCCACAGTGTCATACACATGCACAGGAAAAGCTGGAACTCAAGTAGGGCAAGTAGACATCTCTCTTTCTTCTTTCCACAGTCCTTACTTAAAGGTAAAATCCCTTAAAAGGCATTAATGTGCACACATGCCACAGCAGTGCCTAAACCACAGCAACATGACTGCACAGTGCATCTACACCAACTTGCTCCTGTGTTCCCTCAGACCTGGGACTGAGCCACTGTGTCCCCAGGCCCCTGCCAGTCCCTGCAGTGCAGGTAGGAAGCCCTGAAGCCACTGCTCCAGCTCAGGAAGAGCCAGTGGGATCTGTCTCATCTATACTAAGTAGTTTTCAAGCAATGAGAGACCATCACTGAGTGAAACCCCAACAGGAGTTGCCAAGACCCACAACAAGAACCGAGCTGCTGCAAACCCAGCCAGCGTGGCTCTCCGGAGGGCACGGTCAGCGCCCCTTCCTCCAGCAGGAGCTTTGCCTTCAGACACTGCTCACAGGGAAGTTCAAAGAAATCAGCAGCAGCACTGCAGCAGCCAGGCCCTTCTGCCAGCCCTGTCCCACTGCTCCCACAGCCCTGCACTGGTGCCAGCCAAGTGCAGCCCTGGGGGAGCGCGCAGGGGCCCTGCACCGTGTCCCCTCACCGTGTCCCTGTATGGTGTCCCCTCCCCGTGTCCCCAGCAGGGCTGAGCCCATGCTGCCTTTGTGAACAGGCACTGCCAGAGAGCGTTTGGTTATTCCAGCACCGACTGTTTCACAGCGAGCAGCAGGGATCCAGGAAAATGTTTTTCTGTGAGTAAATGACTGTGAGAAGCCGTTGTAAACACTGCACTCAGAGTCCAAGAAACACAGAGCCGAATATTACCTGTCACAGCACACTGCCAGCCTCAGCCTGCCCCTTTGCCAGGAGCTGGCTGGGGCACAGGCACCTGGCTGCTGCTGTTTGGGCATCTCCACCACAGTCATGCTCCAAAGCAGGAGAGAGAGCACAGCCCTCTGCTCTTTGGAAAAAAAACCATGCAGACAAATCACAGAGCTTTTCTTAATGCTGCCATGATACACAAATAAGAGGCTTAAATATAATTATAGGTTGTTTAATCAGTGAGAATAAAGAAATATGTAGTAATTGATGCCATATTTTATAAATATCCTAACTGTTTAAGAAACGGAAAATGTTTTCAAAAGAAATACTTTAGCAGAATGATTATAAAGCCCTTTAATGTGAGAGAGCTGCTTTCTGAAGCCAGTTTTAGATTCAGGCTCATGAACATAAATAGAGTTAATTGCCCTTCTGTGTGAGCTGGATGTTAGCACATTCCAGCAGAGCATGCATTTTCCAAAGTGCCAATTCCAACACATTCCACCCTGTGCAATTTTTGCCTTTCTGAACAGCACAGAGAACAGGCACATCTGGGCAAGGGTAAAGTGCAGCAGTGAGCCTTGGAGATGGATTGAGACATCAACTGCTGGCCCAGATGTTAGCTGGGTATTCAAGTGCAAATGTGTTTTTTTCTGAATTCACCCCATAAGGGAGAGAACATTGATGTGCAAATGGTGATGGGGGAGAAGGGATGCTGGTGGCTCCTTCCCTCTTCCTTCTGAAAACCTGCGGTTGCACCATGTGGCAGTGCAAAGGGATGATGCTCCTGGTGAAAAGGGGAAATCCTTCTTCAGAGGCAGCTTCTCAGCTGGTAGCCTCCCCAGGCAGCCCACAGGTGCAGGATGCTGACACACTTAGGAGAGAACACTCGTGGAAAACTGCCAGTGTATGCTCTGCTCCTCCCGGGAGGGTCCCTCCTGCCCCGAGTGGGCAGCAGGACAGGTGCCACTGCATCAGCCATCCCTCAGTCTCCCCCTGCCTTCCCTGAGCTCTCAGTCCCGCTGTGATCCCATTGAGGCCACAGGAACAGTGGTGAGGGATGTTCCTCCCCCAGGCCATGCACACTCTCAAGCACAAAACTCTGTATCAAGTTATATATGAGAAATGCAAATGAAAATACAACACAACTCTGCCCAAAGATCTTATAGAAACAGAACAGCTACATCTCCAAGAGTAAACACCACCTTGGATTTGGTCCTGTGGCATGAAAACAGGGACCACTTTGTATGTAATGCTAAAAATAACAAAGCCATCCCCCTCTGGACATGGCTTGGGGCAGGGGACGCTGTGCATTCCCAGCTGCCAAATCACAGCCCGTGCCAATGACCCGTGTCAGGGGCTGCCTCGGAGCGCCTCGTTCCCTGGGGTTTGGGTTTCTGCCTTTAATGAGCTGGTGATGAGTGACCCTTGCTCAGCCCTTCTTCACTCCTGGGCCTTCTGGGAGTCAGGAAGAACCATTTTAAATCAAATTTCCTCCTAGGGATTTTCTGAGGCTCGGGGTAAAGCATTCTGTTGAGACAGCACGAGTCCTCGCTCCCTGCTGCAGTCTGGCCGCCTTATTCCAAGTGTCTGTCACCACATCAGGTGGCCACGCACAAGCATGAGTGGCACTTCTGCTGCCATCCCAAATTCCAGCCCCACCACCAGCCCAGGATCTAGCAAAGGGCATGTTTTCTCAGCGCACGCAGGGCACTTTGTGACATCGGGCTGCTACCAAGAGCTCACCATCAGTATCGCAGCCTTTGTGGGGAAGGGGCCACGGAGGGTAGCAGCCCACAGAGAGCCGTGGTGCCACAGCTGGGCAGCTAAAACCTGCCTCCAAAGGGCAAGCTGCAAGTCTGTGCTGTGCAACCACACTGCAGCAGAGCTGAAGTGCTGGGATGCAGCACGAGCTCCAGCTAGGTCAACTCTGCTCAGAGCCAGGCTCTTCTGGACCCTTCCAAGGGTCTGTGTTCTTGGTCATCAGCAGACCTCCAGTCTGGGAAGGACAGCAGTGCCTTTGGCTCCACGCCTGAGCTAAACATGGCCCCATCCATCAGCAGTTTGGCTTCTCGTTCACATGATGGGCTTGATCTTGAAACCATCTGTTTTCCCTCAGCTTGCATCCAGCTTTCACTTGGACAGCAGGGCCCTTTTCAGCTACAGCCCCGGGGCATGGGGGTGGGAAGGCTGCTTCACTGGCTGCTCTCTGTGGCCAGAAAAAGGGAATTTGGTTGGAGACACACACCAATGACCCTTTTCTTGCAGGTAGAGGTAAGACTGGCAGGACTTGCTAGTGACAACAGCCAGAGCAGAAGCCCTGGGACAGAGCTCAGAGGCTGCCATTGGGGCTGCTTGTGCAAGATCTGTGCAGTGGGGTAAACCCCGTGCAGTTTGGGAATACTCAAGTGATCACACCCTGCAGCACACCAAAAAAGTCCTTTTTCCAGTGTAGGACTCCAAGACAGAAGAGTGCTCTCAGCAGTGTAAAGAAACCCTCAGCAGTCTGAGAGTCTCTGATGAGTAGTTTCATTCTGGCAATACTTTTTTTAACCTCTCAGTAGGTTTTCTCCTCCAAAAGAAATGTGATCTGGAGTCTGTCACCAAGAGCCTCGGAGTGCACTGGTTGTGGCTTGGGCTGTGTTTCTTTTCCAGGGAGTAGAACCAACCTGTTCACTGAATGGGTTCTTCCCTTCTCTCCTCGGGATTTTTTTGCTTTATCTCAAAAGGCTGTTATTAACTCACAGGTTGGTGCAAACACACATTTTGAAAAGTGCAAACAGCAGTGCCCGTGTCCTGCACACGCAGCGCTTGCACATCTCCGCAGTGATCCCAGCCGTGCCACCTCCAGCATCTGCCTGGGGGGAAAAGCAGAGCTCTGGACTGCCCGTCTCACATGGGCTCACCTGGGAAACGAGTGGCCTCTGGGCCTGCAAAAGGTGCTGGGCAGCTCTGCCTCCTGCCCGCTGCCCTGCAGAAGCCGAGCTGCAAGGCAGAGGGACGGGGCTGTGTGTGCCCTGAGGCCTTCCCCTGCTTCCTGTGCAGCAGAATCTGCCCAGCTGACCACCACAAACAGCTCCAAAATCCACCAGAGTGACCTGCAGAACCCTGTGCACGTCTAGTGCTGCAGAAGGGAAAGAAAGCAATTCCTGCAAGTGTTTCTCGTTCCCTGGGCCAAACCTAGACCTGGCACAGGTCAAAGCAATGCCCAGAGGAGCTGATGAGAGCGAGCCTCCCATGCTGACACCCTGGGCAGGAACTCCTGTCCAACCCATTGGGGACACCATGGGATACTCTCTCAGTAGCTCGTGGTGCCAAGTCTGCAGGAGCAGGTGAGGTACCACATAGTGAGGGTAATTAAAACCAACTGCCAAGGAAATGTCTGGAGACAGCAGCAAGCTGTCAGGCTCAGGATAAGTACTGTCTCCTGCAGCATGCACACAAGATAGCTGTATCTCTGGGAGGGCCCTGCAGAGGTCATTTCCAAGGAATGGATATGGAGGAGATTTTTATATTAACCCTTTGCTTGTCTTGACATTGCAGTTGAAATCCTAACAGTTGCTGCTGCTGCACCATTTAGGAGATCAGCTGCTAAACAACGCTGTCAGCCAAGCTCTCCCCTCACCCAAAGATCCCCGGGGATTACATCCACAGACATCCCTCCATATGCTGTAGGGCACATACCCTCGAGGGACAATTGTGGATGTCCCATCACTGGAAGTGTTCCAGGCAAGGCCGGACGGGATTATGAGCAGCCTGATCCAGCAGCAGGTGTCCCTGGCCACGGCAGGTTGCTGGAGCTGGGTGGTCTTTAGGGCCCCTTTCAACCCGAACTCTTCTGGGATTCTGTGGCCGTTTGTTGAGAAGCCACGGAGAGCTCGGATGGGGAGAGAGAACCGGAGGCGGCTGCGGAGCGGGAGCAGGAGAGCCCCTCGGGGCGAGGGGCAGCGCTGCCGCGGGAGCGCTCGGAGCGCTCGGGGTCCGGCCCCGCTCCCGGCCCCGCTGCCCTCGGTCACCGGGAGGTGGCACCCGCCGCTCGGGCATCGCCCCCGCCCCGGGCATCGCCCCCGCTCCTCCCGAAGCCCAGACCGCTGCTGCACGGCTCGCCGGTGCTGTCGGAGCCGAGCCGTCGCTGCCGGCCCTGGCAGCCCCCGGGAGCTCCCAGCCCGACGCCGCCCCACGCGGAGCCCCCCCGGCGCCTTTGTTCATTGTTCCTCTGGTTACAGCCAGCGGGGAGCTGCGTGTTCTGGCTCCTGGATGTGCCCTTCAGGAGAGGAACCGCACAAAGCTCGGCTCAAAGCTCCTCTCTGCTCTGCTGGAGTCTCCATTGACACCCCAGCCCTTAAACTGAATCTCTCTCTACATCTTTGTCTTAGCACAGAAGTGCCACGTACGCACAGGCCGGTGTCCCACCCTCCTGAAAGGAAGATCTGCCACCCGGCTGATGGTGCAGGGAGCATCCCAGCACCTGCAGGGACGCTGTGGGGTGGCAGGGCCATCAGAGGACACCATGACATAAGAGACTGGACCTGACAGGAACTACTCCCTCATCATTCATTGCACCTAATAAGAACAACCCTTGGTCAGCAAAAATTCTTTCATGTTCAGTTACAACATCTATTTATAATATCAACAAAACCACAGGACATAACAACCTCAGCAAGCTCAAAAGCTTCCAAGAGCTGGAGACAGAAGAGGGTTTCCATCAGCAGCAATTCCCCAGCAAAGGCAAGAGAGCTTTGTGGCTGAGACTGCAGGTGGAGGCA
The DNA here is from genome assembly GCA_013399945.1 of Ploceus nigricollis. NCBI lineage: Eukaryota > Metazoa > Chordata > Aves > Passeriformes > Ploceidae > Ploceus > Ploceus nigricollis. The sequence continues at coordinate 31,304 of VXBC01002534.1, read as the reverse complement.
CAGGAGACCTGGCTCAGCCCCACCACCATGGTGGCCCCAGCTGTGCTGTGCCCTGAGGACTGCACAGGGCATGGCCCTGGCACAGGGATGCAGCTCTGGTGTCTGCAGTCAGTGGCCATGCTGGCCAGGAGGGAGCCAGGGTTATGCCCAGGTGAAACACAGCCCAGCTCAGTCCTCACCAGGGCCTCCTTGGTCTGTTTCTACTGGATACTGCACCAACAGCTTTTCCCTGTCTCCCTCCCCCACCACTTTTCTTCTTTACAAATCAAGTGGAAATAATTTAAAAATATCTCTTTCTCCCTGAAGCCAGAGGTCCCTGACTGAAGTCTGGGTTAGAAGCAGCTCCTGCAACTGCCAGACCCCGTGGAGAACCCAAATCTCTTCAAGAGTCCTACCAAAACCAGGACACAGAAAAGCCAGTTTAGTCACAGAAATGGATGTTTCCTTGGGATCCCTGAGCCCAGACACAACCAAGTTCCTTGAGGACTTTAGGCCTGGCAGGACTCCTTCCTGCAGTTCACATTTTTGAATAATCATATCCCATTGTTTTGATATATTCACAGATTTTCGGTGTCTGCTGGAGCCATGAGCACTCACTGCCATTTCTCCTACAGCTTTGAAGCACTCACTGACTTCCCAAGCCCAGCAGCCTGAATTCCCAGCACAGCTGGGCTTTGTCTTGTCCAGCAGACGACAGAGCAAGCACAGCTCTCCTGGCTGAGGAGTGAGGGAGCACGACTCCAGGGCTGCTGGAAGCCCAGCCCTTCTCCTTGTGTCTGGCACACACAGCCCAAGCTGTGGCAGCTGTCCTTGACCCCAGCTACATCTCAGTCTGCACTGCAGGGCAGCAGAGCTGAGCTTGCCCACAAACACACTCCTTAGCCCCCAGATGCAGTTGGGATCATCCAGGGGCTGCTGCTGGCACAGAGCTGGGTGGTTTGGCAGACATAGCTCCAAAGACAAAGAGGGGGAAAAAACTGGAGGAAAAATGTCCCCTCCAGCCCTCTTGTTGAATTAAACCACATGTATATTTTTAAAATACAGCGGAAAGGAACAACTCTCCAGCACATGTTCAAGAGCAGAGTCTTATTTCAGAGATTTCAAAAAATTAGTGGCTGAAAGCTGAAACAATATCGCCCTTAGACGGGGACATTTGGAAGTGATTAACGAGCCTGAACTCATGCGTTCAAAATAAAAAGTTAGTACCTCACGCTGGTAACAACTGTCAGCTACTAAAAAACTGGGGAGAGGGGAAGAAATCAAACTCAATCCTGCACAGTCTAATGCTCCAAATCAGCAGGAGATGACTAGCAAGCCCACCAGCCTGCATCTTCCCAGGTGCATCACCTGCAGACCTCAGGGGGAGGCTGCCAGCCCAGGGTATAGGGAGTCCAGAGCACCCTGGGGGCTCTGGAAGATTCTTCTGTGCCTCTGTGACCAGCAGCATCCCCAGAACCACAACACGATGCAAAGCCCAGAGCTCTTGGGACGTTTTCCCACTGTATGACTGAGACAGGAGAATTCCCAGCAGAGCAGTGCTGCAGGTGACAGGGGACTATCAGCAGCACACCAGTGCCATCCCACAGGGCTTCTCCTCCCACTCCTGGTGCTGCTGGAGGACAGCTGATGGACAGAGATGATGGGGAGGCCCTGCAGTCTGGGAACACCTCCAGGTACATCCAGACCCTGCCTGCAAGCCAAGCTCCAAGCTGCAGGTCCACACTGGCAGCCACGGGGGTATTTGGGGAGCTGCACACCAGGGGAGCACTGGGGGCATGGCTGTCTGTCTCTTCTCCACTCAGGGGCTGCAGAGGCAAGAGCCAGCCCACCCATCAGAATGTGCCACCCCAATGGAGGTGGCTGTGGGCATCATGAGTCCCCCAACCCACACTGGGGGCACCTGCATGGGGAGACCCTGCAGATACACCAGGGGAGGTGGTCTGCCCTCAGTGGGATGCCACAGCACATCCACAGCACATCCCACTAGGCCAGGGCTTAGCTGGGAGCTGCAGAGAAACAAACCTCCCCATGTCTGATGTCTGAGAGCTTAAAGATGAATAGTTCGAATTTACTTCAGTAAAAAGAAATGCTGGTAACGCATCGAACATCTGGGAGCTTAAAATCAAACCACACTGTCTCTCCTCTGCAAGGAACAAGCACGTCCTCAGGCTGGGCAGCCAGCAGCCCCTGGCACACAGAGCTGCCCAGGGCTGTGCAGACAACAGGAGCCCAAACAGAACAGCTGCTGTCCTGTGTGGGACACGGCCTTGCACACTGCAACCCTGGCTGTATGATTTCTCCTTGCCTTCACAAAGGTTTGGCCATTCAAGCTGCCCCCAGAAATTCATGGCATTTTAGAAATTAGCCCAGAATTTTCTCCACCCTTCTTATTTCTTTGTTTTGTTCTCAAGTCTGTCTGAATCCCATGCTGCTTCTCTGGATTTCCTTGGGCTGCAGAATGGCCAGGGGCTGGTGGCAGCATGTGCATGCTTCACACACACGTGTAGGGGCAGTGCCATTAGCCCAGGAGTCCAGGATATGTTTCCCATCCCCAGAGCAGATCAGCTGTGGTGGCAGAACAATGCCAAACCTTAGTGATCTTGTGACAAGGGAGACCATCTCCACATCAGCAAGGAGACCAGCTGACAGAACCTGACCTCACGGCCTCTCTGCACAACAGGCATCTGTCTACCTTCACTGGGGAAATGTGTCTCTGCACTTCTCAGCCTCTCCCCAGAGGTGAAGCTCCACATCCAAGCACAGAAGGGAACAGGAATTGGTGCTGATGGACAAAAGAGCACAGAAAGTTCCCAGAGCCGGGGACGCTGTCCCTGTGAATCTGCCAAAGCTGAAGCATAAGGAGCTTTCTTAGCTGAAAGGCACTGAATGCAATTCCAGCTGCTCTTGGGAGTATTCCTGAGCACAGATCATTATTGTTATTATTTTCTTGTTTCTTTAATGATATTGAACATGCTCTAAGACCCTTAATCACAGAGGAAATTACAGCAGACTCAGTGGGCTGACAGTCAGGGCTGAGCACAGCCAAGAGCGGCCACGCTGACAGTGTGTCCTGCCAGGAGCAGCTTCGAGGGCAAAGGGAGGCATTGGGACAGGGAGCAGCCCCCCTCCATACTCCAGGCAGGAGGCTCCCACCCAGCTGGAAGGAGCAGGGTGCAGGGGGAGCCTCCTCAGCCCACTGGGCCACCCTTCCTGTGGCCACAGACCTGTCCCAGGGTTTCCCAGGCCCAGAGGCTGCGCTCCCTGGGCACGCAGACAGGGTGGGAGCACCTCCATCGCTGCGGCAGGTCCACACTGGCAGGCAGCCAGCACTGCCAACAGCACTGGTTATTCTGGGCTGGGAGAGAGTGAGAACAGAGGGCTTTGGACCCCAGGCTATTCCTGCAGCCACTGGGAATGTGCTGGAATGTGTTCTTTCTGCAGCCACAGGGGCTCCCCACCGGCTCAGGATGTGCCAGTGCACAGTGGCTCCTCTGCAGCCTCTTGCCCCATCCAAGAGATTCCAATGCTTTGGGCACTGCACTGGAGACAATTTTCCTGTTTCAGATCATGCTGCAAAGCCAACAGCAAATAATTTCCAAAATGATTTGCCTCTGTGGGCATGGTGCAGTGAGCAGCCAAGGACCAGCAGCAGAGCCCACTCGCCCCCCAGAGTGGCCCTCACCAGCTCAGAGCCTTTTGCATGGGAAACCCAGGACTCACTCTTCGTGTGCAGAGAGCACATGGATTCTTCCCTTGATATCAATCTCATGTTTTATCCTATGATTTTGCAAAATAAAATTTTAAATGAAACATATTCCTTTCTTTGACACCAGGAATTATGAATTGATAAAGATTTCCTATTACCTTATAAAATCTACCAGGCCAATCCTTCAGCAAGGCCATGCCCATAATTGCAAGCAGATGTCTTTCTCTGCTGACACATTAAATGGAAGCAGAAAGACCCGCTGCTATCTCCCATCAACAATTTGCACTTAAGCAGAGAACAGATTTTCACAGAGCAGGGCTGCTGCAGGAGGAGGGGGATTAGGTTCCTCTAGCCCAGGCGTCTCAGCATTACAGCAAAACAAGGCAGCTCTGGAAAACAATGAGCTCTAAACAGCCCCTAATTCCAAAGAAACCAAAAGCTTTTGTGCAGGAAAATGAATTTGTGAAACTAATACTGCCAGGGCCCACAGAGAGCACAGGGGCTGAGGTAATGCAAGGGCAAGATGATGCAGCTGAGCACCCACCTCAGCTCCCACGGAGCTGCCTGGGCTGCACTGGCTTCTGAGGTCTGTGTTAGCACAGAGCACAGGGGCTGGAATTATCAATACAAGTGGAAGTGACAGGCTGTTTAGCAAACATTAAACCCTGGAAGCTTAAAAGGTCTTCCAGGATTATTAAATAAACATTTAGGGCAAATGAAAGACTATGAAATGGAGAAGAAATTGCAAACACTCTGGAGCAGGCAGTTGGGGCTGCAGAGATTCAGCTGTGCAAGGACAGTGCTTAATCATTTATGTAGTGTCACACATAGTCATGCCTCAACTCTTGGCAAGTGTTAATCCAGGAGCAGGACTTTGATAAAAATTCAGCCAGAGACCAACATTTTATTAAAGACCATTTAACATACAAACCTGCACATGCCAGCCAGCACCATCAGTTTGGCCAGGCCAATGCCACCATCACTGTTCCACAAGCCCTGCAAGATGACACATGGCCTCACACATGTTAAATTACCTCAGAGCTTCCACAAATAGCTCAGTCTTCTCCAAATCCATATTTTCCCTTGCTGTGCAGTAACTGGGGAGGCTGTCTGGGCTGGGTGTGCTCACCCCTACTTGAGGATGGCCAATCTAAAGATGTCACATCTGTCTCAAGGGGCTGCAGTTTGTTATTTTCAGGGTTTAATGTACACCATACAGGAGAGGCTGCACACATTCTCATCAGCCTGCCCAAGGCAAATGCCCTGATCTCCTCATTTCTTTCCAAGTAACAGCAGAGATACTCACACTCCACCATCCTCCTGGGGCCATAATTTATTCATATACAATACCACACCTCCCAATAAATTAGCCTCTCTGCCACATCAGTAACTCAAGAGTTTGGAGAAAGTCAGGTTGAGGCAGTGGAGTGCCAATAGCACAATGGGCCCCAGCCTGAGCTGAAGAAAAGGAACAGTGTTGGTGGCAGCCCCATGGAGCTGTTCCTGCACCTCAGAACAAGAGCAGAGATGGATCCCAAGGAATGCTGTACTAGGTATGGATCCCTCCAGCCATGTCCTGGCTTCCCTCTCCTGTGCACAGAATGGCCTGGCAAATATCACCTGGTTGTCTCTAAAGGAAAACTCTTCAGCAGTGAATTCCCCGTCCTAGCACACTTCTTCAGAAAAGAGGGACTGTTTGCTGACTGCTCTTGGGATCTTGGCAGGCTGTGAGAGGAGCCCGCTGTGCTGCAGCGTGCCCATGCCCTCACACTGGCAAGTGGAGACAGATTCATCACTCTGATGTGCCGGGCAGAGACAGAGCCAGGGCTCCCCTGGGCGCTGGCAGACTCTCTGCCAACGGCAGGGGCACAGCAGACCCTGCCCCCGCCGTGCAGGCAACATTCTCGTGGCAGGCTGCTGCCCCAGAGGAGATTTCAGCCTCTGATGGGAAGTTTTGAAACAAAGCCCTCATTTGTTTCGAGGCTGCGAGGCCACCCTGACAGGTTGACCCGCACTCCCTCCCTCAAGGCTCTCCAGGATGGGGCTTTGCTTTGGGAAGCCGTGTGCTGCAGAGCTCCCAGACCCTGCATGGGGGTCTGTCTGCAGTGAGAAGCCCCCAAGAGCAGAGGGGCTGCCAGCTTGCCCCGCTCCCCTTCCAAGGAAGACATTCAAGCACGGCTTGGACACCTACAGAGTGCCCAAAGGGAGAAGCTTATCCAACAGGCTGCACGCTCAGAGGCTCAGATGGGATTACTGGGGAAGAAGCAGTAATAAAAAAATGTCTGTTCCCTTGGAAAACAGGGATTTTAAAAGCACTTGCTAAAGACACGGGAAGACGCTTTTCCTCCCGAGGTCTGAGGGAGCTCTTTCTCCTCGGCGGTGCCACTGCGGCACGCAGAGCCCGGCTGGGGTGGAAAAGGAACCTCTGCGCCAGGGAACAGCGGTTTCCAAACACAGCCCTGGCCTTGGGGGAGAGGGTGGCTTCAATTACCTGTGTGTGTGTGTCCTTTCTAAGGGTCATCCAGCCTGATGCAGTGAGAAAGCAGGAGCAGCCTCTGAAACACAGGGCAGCATTTTCTCTGCAAGGTTTCTAGTGTTGGGCAGGGAAAGGAGAGTTTCAGTGTGGCTTTAGAGAACGTTCCAGCTGAGACCTCACATGTTCACCCAGCAACCCCTCACTGCTGGGCCCATCTGCAGCCACAGGGAGCTCAGGGTCCGTCCCCTGGCGAGCGCAGTCAAGGCACCTCCATCTGCCCACCGCGGGAAGGAGCTTGTTATGTCCATTCTTGCTCAGTTCTTTTTCACTTATTTGTGCTATACTCACTGCACACCTGGGCTGCCTGTGTATGGAACAGCTGATTAAAGCAGGACCCAGCTCCAGGGGGCAGATGTCCAGCTGATGACCCCAGACCTGCTGGCTGTGGCCAGCGATGAGCCAGCTTCAGCCTGGCACAGCCCCGGTGCATCACCCCTCATCCTGCACAGCATGCAGAGTTCCACATCAGACACACCAGGCTGGTGTCCTCTCTTCTCCAGAACAAATCCCCCTCAGTAGCTCAGCTGTTCTTCCCAGCAGCAGTCAAAGCAGAACACAGACTGCCAGCAATATAAAAAAAATCAGCTGAGGGATGGAAGATGAATTTTTGTATAGCATGAAAGAAAACTGTTATTTAGTTTGTAACTGAACTGCAAACTGGAGGCCAGACAGGTGGAACTCAACAGAAGGAATGCTGGAGCAAAGAAGATAAACATTATTGGGAGGATAAACTGAGTCACAAAAGGATGATATTTTATTTTAGGAGTTAAGGTTCATACTTCAGACAAGCCCAGGCTGCAGCAAGCCCGAGTGTCCCAGAGGTGGCACATCACTGTCCCACAGACACCCCACAGCCCTCAGCAGGGCAAAACAGAGGGTGTCCCCCAGCACAAAGTATGACTGAGCACTTACACACATGCTTGTAACTTAAACCAGAACTCGTTATAACAATCAGCATCTGACATTTTAAAATGTAAAGTGTATCTGTGAACTGCACAAACACCCATCTCTCTGTTCTGGGAACACTACACCAGACACATGGTGCCTGATTTAAGGAGACTTTTGTGCTTTGTCATTTCAGTAAACATCTGTTTGCTCCACATGGCTCCACACAAGCACAATCCAGGATCTTGGGTACTTTCCCCACAGTTTACACTTAGCCCACTTCAGGTTTCAGTAAACTTTTCTTGTTGGAGAGCAGTATAGGAAATCTGAAGACAGCAAAGGCTCCCACATGCAGCAGTTCAACTGCAAGTCTCACTTTTTACATGACCAAAAAGTACTTCAGGAGTTGCCAGTTACAAGAAGCCAGTAAAGGAATTGATTCTGTAAATTTTCAGCAAACACACTGCCTGGCTTCCTGCATCTCTTCAAACTGACCTGATGCTCTCACTTTGTTGAATGACCACAGATGAACCAGCAGTGAAATGCAGGGACACATAAAGCAGAGCCAGATTCAGCCCAGGCCCTGAACTGCCCAAGTCAGCTCTCAGACTGCCCCAGGCACCAGCTCTGAGCTGGGAAAAGGAGACCCCCAGCAGCAGCTCCACAGCACTGACCTTAACCTGGTCTTGTGGTGACAGCACCACTGCAGCCAATGTCTCAGGCCAAGTGCACTGCAGTAAGAACTTGCTGCTTACCCCGAGCTCTTAAACCTTCCGCTGCACTAAAGACCCAGCTGGGGCTGCAGCACATTCTCAGCAGCTCCTCACCCTACAGGTGGGTAAAAAATCACTTTGATTAAAACCACGTGTGAGCTGCAGACAGGGCTGGCTGAAGCAGCAGGAGCTTCCCAGGAAGGGCACCTGCTCTCCCTGCAACCTGCTACAGCTGCTGCATGCCAGGGGACATGCAACCACAGAATCATGGAATCAATAAGGTTGGAAAAGACCTCCAAGATCATTGAGTCCAACCCTTGGCTGAACACCACCATGTTAACTAAACAACATGCCACATCTAGTCATTTCTTGAAGGGTTCTAGGGGTGGTGACTCCACACTTCCCTGGACAGCCTGCTGCAATGCCCTGGGACCATGGACAGCCTCTAGGCCAGGGCACACCCACAGCCAGTCATGCTGCAGCAGCCCCAAAAGGGTTAGGAAACAGCAGCTCTTTATAAAAAGGGAGGTTGGGGGAATCATATTTAATGGATTAATTTGGCAATTTTAGCAGCAGCATTCTCTCTGCCACAGCCAACCCTCTGCTGTGCTGGGCTCAGGAAGGTGAGGCAGCGGGGACAGAGGGTCCCTGCCCCGTCCCAGTGGGGCTTTTAGGGGCACCGTGGGCACTCACAGAGAGCCACACTTTCAGCTCATCATGTCCTGACTCCATGCCCCACACAGCTGGATTTGTCAGCCCTCTCCATCATTTCACCTCATCAATCTGTGGTGTTAAAGCCCGTGGTTTATTTATTTCTTTACTTCGCTAATAAAGCACATTATCTACAACGATTAATTTTGCAATAAAGAAACAACACTACTACAAATGGTGGTCTAAGACAACCTAAGGGGACTCTACAAAGTTCACATCCTAAATCCATCTCTGTGTTAGCTGTGAAACATCATTCCTCAGAGTACTTGGCTTGTTAATAGAATTCTTCTACAACCAAGTCCATGGCCCTGTAACCATGTGAGAAATAAGCACCACTCCCAAGCTAAGGAATAATTAATTTACCAGTCTTGAGGGGGTTTGGTTCAAACCTCAAAAATGAGGATTTCTTATTTCACTTAACTGTGATACAACAGGCTTATCTCAGACATCAGATATTCATTCTCTTAGAGTATTGGTGATGGATGAGAATACTAAATGGAAGGAGGAAGGATAATGAATACAGAGTGGTATGGGTCTATGAAAAAGAGAACTAGTCCAATTAACAGAATAATGAATTTCAGCTTGGTCGATAAATGTAATCATTTGGGTAAGATATTTTTTGTCTTTCATAAACTATTTGAAATCATACAAACATGACATTTCAATTAGGGCAAAAAAGACATAATGATAGAGAGCCAAGTTGTCATAGATCCAACAGAGAAAACCCCAGACTGATGGGTCCCACAGCCAAGAGGGGAAGACAGAGACGATACATTCCCTGCAGGGAGAAGTCCTTGGCCTTCTGCACTCTGGTACTTTGCCAGCAGCCTAAAGGAACTATAAAAACAGCACTGGTAAAGTGAGGAAGTGACACAAGCTGGAGGAGCTGGCCATGAGTTCCCCCCAGCCAAAGCCCCAGGCAGGCCAGCAACTGAACCTTTGCTCGGGCTTGAAATGGAATGACAGGTCAGGGCACCAGCAGCTCAGGCCACCTGTGCACAGACACTGGCACAGCCAGGCAGGGGATCTCAGCTGAGCACTGCTGAGACGGGCCTTGCACAAGGCCAAAGGCACAGGGGTAGGCAGAGAGCCCCTCTGCCCCTGCACCAACACACTGGGCACAGTGCAGGGACTCAAACTGCCTGGGTGCAGCACAGTGCTGGGCAAAAGGGGCTCAGCTGGCAGAGCAGATCCAAGGCAGGCACCCAGGGAGACATTACAGGAGATGCTGGTAAGGGAGGGCTCCAGCCCCGCAAGGCACCACAAGGAATCAGGGTTAAGGCTTAAACTAAGCAGGTTAAGACTATAAGGGGATATTTTTACAGTACAAATAGCTATTAGGAATTCTTATCAGAGGTTGTAATGGGTTCTCCACTACTCATTTATTAATTTTGATCACGCAGATAGGATCTCTGTCTAATCAGCCAGCTCTGGTTCATACAGGAATTCAGGGCAATCCTGCAGCTGTGAAGACGGGAGTGACGTGGTCATGAGGGTCCTTTCTGCAAGCATGCAAGCTCTTAACACCACCTCACACCCCTCTGCTTGCCCTCTTTACCTGACAGCTGCTAGTTCAATGGTTGTACATATCAGTACAGTAACAGGTCTTTAGACAATGCAGACGTGAATCGCGTGTGACCTCAGCGACTGCCCGGAGCACAGGCGGCGCGTGCCCAGGCGATCAGGCCAAGGATGTGGGAAGGCTGAGGTCAGTGAGGGAGCTCTGAGGAGCAGGATGGAGGAGCAGGAGGGCTGGGCTCCAGCATGCCTGCTGCAGAGCAGCGGGGCCGAGCCGTGCCCGACCGCGCAGGTCCAGCCGGGCTCTCCCGCCGCCCAGGTCACTTGAAGACGGATGGAAACGTCGGGCAGTCGGGTGACTTCATCTTCTTCATAAACTTCTTGAACTCTTTGTTCTTCTTGTCCCACTTGTAGATGGCTGTCAACAGGTACTGGGTCTTCACCTGGCGGCCCATGATGAGGAAGTAGTGGCTGAGGTTGTCCAGCTGATGGCAGGGACAGTCTGCCCCGTTTTTTAGGAACAGCACCAGCTTCTTCAGGTTCTTCTTCCGGATAGGCCCCAGCTTCAGGGCCTTCCTCTTCCGTGGAATGATCATCTTGTCCCCATTCTCCTTCTTCACTTCCTTTATGGTCATCTTAAGAGCTGCAAAACAAGATGGGAGAGGGGAAAACCAAAACTCCTAAGCAGCCTTCACCAGCACAAAGCCTCTGCGAGGTGAGGCTGAGGGGGCAGCAGTGCCTTGTCCCACTGCAGACACACAGTGCCCTGCTCCACCCCTGCATCCCCCTTCTCCCTGCTCTGCTCCTGAATCCTCCTGCTCCATGGCATCACCCTGGCCATGGCTTGGCCCAGTATGACACTCATACCCTTGCACCTGAGGTGGAGCTGCCCCGTGCCCAGGGGAACACCAAGGTAAAACACTGACCTCTTTGCTCCCCTTCCTGCAGCAAAGCACCCTGCACTTTCCCTTTGAGAGGGGACTTGTTCAGCTGCCAAGCACAAATGTTAACTGAGTAAATTAGGTGACTTCCCTGCTCTAGAGGCATGGAGAGACTCTTGAAAGGATCATTTAAAAGGTCAATTTGGCTTCTCAAGCATTTGTTTGCAGTCACATCGGCCCTCAGGTGCCTGTGAAACAAGTTTCCAAGCACTGGATGTCTCAGCATCAGAGCTGTGGAGACCCTGGCATGCAGTCATGTGCCTGCACCTTCCCTGGGAGAAGGGAAGTTGGTCTGATACAACTTCCATGGAAAATACTCTCCCCTTTTTGGGTTCAGCATTTTCCTGAGTTAATCGCAATACCCCCCACCCCAAAAAAAAAAAAAAAGGTTTTTTGCCATGACCATGAAGAGGAATTTTGCATACATGGGAAAAATGATGAAAATGTGTTGTACATTAAAACATCATTTCAGTGCCATTTGGCTCTGCCTTATTTTTGGGGAAAAGCACATATGGACTAAAATTGCTAACATATTTTCATCATTTGGGAGTTTACTTCAGAGCTGCAGATAACTAGTGCTCAGAGAGGTGATTGGTTGGCTGCTGTCCCTTCTCATTAGAGTCTCAGGGCACTTGCAGGCAGTCCACAAGAACCTCAGGCTCTGGCAGGGGGACGGGTCCTCACAGCATCATTCCTTGAAGTCCTGCTCTGCTGGAACACGCAGCAGTGAACACGTGTTGCTCCCTGGACAGGAGCTCTGCTCACTGTTCCAGACACAGATGGCAGCAGGACAGCACGATGACAATCCCAAGCAGACAGCAGAGACTCAGTATCACCCTTGTGCTCCCAGCCACTACCCTGGCAACAGGAGCAATGGTGTTTGTCTGCCCCTGTGCCAAAAACACCCCTTAGGTTTGCCAAGAGCCCTGTCATGTTACACTGCTATTGTATAAGAAAGTAATCTAGGACTGGAAACCTAAGAGAAATTTTCATTCCATCTGTTTTCCAAATTCAGGAGCTAAAGAAACTCCAGCTTTAAGGAGCTAAAGATGCTGAACCAGGTCAGTTTGCAACAAATCTGGAAAATGAAGTAAGTAGTTTTCAAGCAGCTCTAAGCTCCATGACATCCTTTTTGCTAGAGGAAGAAAAGGATCTGCCAGCAAGTGGAGGTGCTGATCCACTCCAAGTATCATACCCCATGGAAGACAAAGGAGGCCTGGAAATGCTGTGCTGTGGGAGCTCACAGCTGCTCCCTTCCCTGCACACAGCAGTTTGTGAGCCAGCAATGCAGGTTCATGGGAGCTGCCCAGGGGAACCATAAATCCAGATGTAAACCAAAACCTCATCCAAACCTTGCTCGTGCAGAGCAGCACACAGAGCCAAGATGGGATAACGGCAAGGGGGATGAAGGAGGAGGCTGACCAGGGGTGCAAATAGTTTGTGTCAGGCTCTGTTCTTCCCAGCAGCAATGTCCTGGTAAGCAGCAAGAGCCTGCAGTGCTGCCCAGGTAAACACAGCCTGGCTCATGGACCACCAGGCTTCATCTGCCTTTGGTGCTGCAGGCTGAGCAGTCACACAAGCATGACGATCTCTGCTCAGCCCTCATTCCTCTGCAGTGACCTGGCTCCCCAGACCCACCTTGTTCACTTAATTGGTCCACATTCCCTAAGTTCCAACCCACATTCCAGGTGAGGTTCCCAGGTATGAAAGCTGGGCTCCATCGTGGCAGGCCAGACACACAGCTTTGGCAGGTCCCATGAACACCAGGAAAGTGGTGCCTGAGGGTACGTTCATTCCAGTGCTCACCCCACTCTAAGAGCTCACCACCACGAAGTGGGAGGCAGCCTCCAACTTGTGGCTTTCCTAGAACATGGCATTTGGTGGGGGGGCCGTGGTGCTGCTGCAGCTCCCCAGCGCTGGGAATGCCGCGGAGGCAAAAGGCTCGAGCAGGATGCTTTGAGTCTTGGCTCCAGGACCCAGCTGAGCTGCCAAAGCAAACAGCTTCCTCACTGGGAACCTTGGCCTTCCCACTCCCCCCGTGCCACACCAAATCTGTCTCAGCACCAAGTGGGAGAAGGGCCAGAATCGTTCCTGAGATCCCAGCACACGTTTGCTCAGACAGATTTAATCTTCAGCTGTGGCTGCCAGGCAGGAGCTGACCCCAGGAGAGTGATCCACAGCAGGAGCATGTGCCACCTTTCCAGTCCAGCAGCTGCATTGTGGCAACTGCTTCAGCATCAGCTGCGGCACTGGTGGCAGCACCAGCCCCTGCCACTCTGCATGCCACAGTAGCCCAAGAGGGCTGCAGGATCAACATGCCACCCACAAGCCCTTCTCAGCAATTACTTTCATGGGACACACACGTTCCAGCACAACCTTCTCCAAGGACAGCACCGTACCGGGGTAGTCTCCAGCTGAGAGCAGAAGCCCCTGTGCCCTGCCCACAAGCCACTGCCATGCAGCATTCCTGCTCCCCACCGGCACCTCCATCCCTCTTCCTCAGCACAGGACTAGGACGCTGCCTCTGCTGTTCTCCCTGTACAGGCAGGGGCCCCACTCCAGCACCTCATGTGCAGGAAAGGGAACGTGAGAGAAGGGAAAGCTTCACTGTTCTTTCAGCCCCATTTTTCCTTCCTTTAGAAATCACTGAGAAGGAAGAAACCTGCCAGAAGACACATTAGGGCTGTAACAGGAGAAGGCTACAGGCAAGGACCTGTCAGTCACAGGGAAAAAATAAACAGCATGTATTGATTGTTCTGCAGTCCCCAGTGCCACAGAGCCCGTTCAGCAGGATCCCCTCAGACCCCAGAGAAAGGGCAGAAACAATAAATAAAATCACTAAGAGAAACAGAGCGTGGAATGAACTCCTGGAGTAAGAAACAAGCACTGGCTGCAGCCCAGGGCAGCTGGGGGAGGCGGCTGTGGGGGCACTGGAGGCTGATCTCATGCTTCCATCGCTGCCTCAGCACACCAGCACCACACTAAAATCTACACCACAGTTACCCCGTGTACCTGATCCAGCCCCCTGTGCTGCTCTGTGCTCAGGACAGGCTTCTGGCACCCCTCACTGACATCCACCCCAAAGCTGTCTTATTCTCAGAGGAACAGCCAAGCTGCCTCAAAGCAGCATCCTAGAGTCCACATTCACCCTTATCAAACAAAGGCAAACCCAGAGTTCTGCTGGACCGTGAGGCTGGCAGTCTCCCTCTGACCCCAGCACCTTGTCCAAGATCCTCTCCTGCCTTGTCTTTACAGTTTGTGTTCACAGCTCACTGCAGCTCTCTTCCTGCACTGTACTCTAGGCTGACACCAGGGCTGCTACACAGCCACACATCTGTGGTGGGCAAAGTGGTCCTCACCTCTTTTCTCCTCTTTTTCATCCCCTCACCAAGCTGCTGGGATGTAAGAGAAAACCTGCAATAACGACATAGCAGGAATCAGTGCAAGACCTACCAACAGCTGCCCCATGCAGTACATGTTAGTTTAAACATTTATTGTATGTGTCTGGCTCTGATGAGGATCTGTAACCTGTCAGCTGCCAGTGTTTACCTTGGTGGACGTGCATGAGAAACCTCAGTCTGAAGGTTTAGGAGTTTATAATAGTGCCAGATAAACAGCTTTCCTTGAGAAATCACCCCATGGCAGCAACCCCCCAAGACTAAACAAAGATCCAAGGGCCATACACTGTGCTTTGGGAAAACTTCCTGAAGCCGATGCCTCCTCCACTAGCCACTCCCTCTGCTGAGATGTCCTGCTCACCCCTACACTGCCCTCCCTCACAGGGCACAGGTAGGACCTGCATTGCATCCTGTCCCGTGTTCCTGCTCCCCAGCTGGCTACAGATGGGCCACATCTGCCAGGAAATCATTCCATCCTTTGGACACTGTCACCACTGCCTTTCCCAGTAACAACACTGCGGTCACTTAACTTGGGTCACTGTCCCAAGCTGCTCTGCCGAGGCAGGGAACTCCTCTGGTTTGGCCTCTGCTCCCTGTTGTATAACTGTCCCAGAGCACAGGAGGATATTTAGCAGCAGAAGCTGATGACAAGCATGTGGTTAAGTTTGTATTTCCCTTTCCAGCACTCGCTTACCAGCAGGACACCCCCTCGGCTCACTCCTTGCACACCTCTGGCAAGGGGACAGGTACTGCAGAGACCCACCAGCACCAGATCCCCTGCTGCTGCTGGCCAGTGCCTCTCGCTCCTCCTCTGGGATGAAGGTCCCCCAGCCCCAGGACTGGGGCAATGCCTCTGCATCACTGCAAGCCCAGGCAGGGAGCTCCTGTCCAAACCAGGTGTGCTGATCCCAGAGGCTGTTTCTCCCTCCCCACCATCTCTCCCTGTATGTGTGATGAGGCAGGGGCAGCTCTGGTTCAGCTCCCATGGCCTGCCCAGAACAGAGCTCTGAGCACTCAGCACCTCCCACTCCCCAGCCAGGCCAAGCACTGAATGTCTGCTTCCACTCCCCAGCCAAGCCAGAAGTATGCACATTCCTCAGAAACTATTACATGGGTGTTCCCGTTGATGCTTTTCCCTGTTAGAAAAAGTCTGCGCTGAACTCAAGACTTCTGGCATACCAAATCTGCAGGACAGTTGAGAATTCATTTCCAGCAGAAAGGGTAGCACACCAGCATGCAGAGCAGGTTTGGGTTTGCATAAGCACGCTCTGGTACAGGGCACATTCAAGTGCTAATCCCCCAGGAATGCACACCTTGTTCAATATGCCTTTAATAATCTTCCGGGAAAATTACAAACACCAGCAAGGATGTCAAAACCAGTTAATTCTGGGTTTGATCTGGGAAAGCTAATATATTTCCTTGTGATAATCTTTTTTTCCAAATGAAGTTCAGTTTGCCATTGACTGTCTCACTCACTCACTCATTTAGGACAAAGCCTTCAAGTAGCTTTGCATTTTTTAACAACGTCCACCTCTGCATACCCACACTGACACCTAGAGGCACACGTGCCTGGCCTTGGGGACGGATCACAGGACACACCAGCACCACCACGAGCAGGGAAACGTGGCAGCTCCAATCTAGCCACACAGGAGTCATGCTGCCCGTGACCAGCTGGGAAGCCTCCCTGTGCCTAGAGTCTCCTTCTTACCAAACTCGCTGGCACACAGGTGCTCCACAATGGCCTCTGACTTCATCTCATTGTCACAAGGGGGACACACAGTCGTTCCTGGAAGGAGAAAAGAAGTGAAGACAGTTGAGAGGTGCCAAGAAGCCAGCAGAAGTAGCACCACAGAGCCAGACTGCCCATGCTGTCAGAGCATCACTCTCGAGGGGGATCCATGCCCATGCCACAGGCTCCCAGCTCCCAAAGTGTGGGACAACACTCTACTGGGTGTAAGGAACCACCCACCAGCTTACAGGGCAGCACTGGCCATAGGCAGCCTGCTGCCAGCCCCACTCCAATGCTGTCAGCAGCCCCAAGGCTAGGCACAGGCAGCTGCTAAGAGCAAAAGGACAGCACTGGCAAAGAAAGGAGTTCTCAGGGCCAGGCACTCAGCTGAGGGAAGATGCTTGCCAAGGGGCATGGCCCATAGCCTGTTGACCTTCCCTCCCCACTGCATGCCAAGGCAGACACACAATGCCCCAACCCCAGCACAGCAGGAGGATGCTGCCCAGAGATGGCTCAAGTGCCAAGGTGCTACCCTGGAGCCAGGCAAGGGGGCTGAGGACTGGGACAGCCCAGTTCAGTTGGGTGCTCCCCTCAGTACTGGGGACCATGCCACAGACTGCCCAGGCAGTGCTCAGGAAGCCCTTCACTACCCTCCCTCCTGCCCTGTCCCAGAGCAGCACTGGCTGGGGGTGGACCAGCAGAGCTGTTGTGGATGCTGCCACCACCAGGAGTGGTCACCCCCTCTCTTGTTTTGAGCCCAGGGCAGCCTCATGGCTCCAGCAGAGCAAAGCCACCTCTGCTTGTCAGTCGCTGGCAGTGGCCGACATCTCCTCCTGGGAAATGCCAGCCCAGGGATTTCACTGGGATCTATCCCGGGAGGAAGTCTCACTTCACCCAGAGAATAAGAATCTGTTTCCAGGTCCCCATCTGCAGTTGGAGCAGACCACCCAGCAGCACAGATGTAGACTTGAGCTACTGGCAGATGAATTTATTGAGCTGGGAGATGCTGCTTGTCCCTGGTCCAGCAAGACGAAGGGCTCTTCCCACACAAGGGAGTTATTCTCAGGGACAACACTGCAGCAAAACATCTGCCAGTCCCTGCATGTAAACAGAGCACTCATGGCCTTCCAGCCCTCAGCCAGGCCAGCAAACCCACAGCATTGCTGGACCAAAAAAGCAGAGAGGTGTCTCAGAAAGAGGGGTGCAGAGCCAGCACAGCTGGCGAGGGAGGCACAGCCATGACCACAGTGTCGTGTCTCCTCAGCCACAGATGCCCCACGGGGATTCAGGCCAGACATTTGTTTTCCATGGCTTGTTCTTTCCCTGTCGCCACCGCCAAATCTCTTCTGTGCCAAAAGCTAATTCCTGGGGACATGCACCATGACTTTATTAATCACACATGCAGAGCAACTGGCCTTCCGCTCGCTCGATGTGCAAGTCACAAGCCAGCCTTCACAGCACCAACATCCACAGTCCCACACTCTCTGTGCCTCTGAGAGCTGTCCATCACCTGGGTAACCTCTTCTTCCAGAACCCTAAAATGCAACTGCCCCTGTCACCACCTCACTCAGAGTGACACAGGCAGAAGCCAGCCTTTGCAGACATGGTGACATCCGCAGTCAGAATATTTCTTTCCAGGCTGCACATTTAACGTGCTCATGACAAGGGAGAGAGGGTGCTCGTAGGAAGGTGACACAGGCCCAGCCCTCCATCTGCTGCAGAGCCAGGAGTTCGTCACTGACAGGAGCAAGCAGGGGGACCTGCCATGCCAAGCACTTCAATCTGCCTCAGCAGCCTAAGTGCACGTGAGGAGGCTGGCCAAGCCTACACCAGCCACACAAACATGAAAGCCACCACTGCATCCACTCTACGAGCTATCCAGGCAACCAATTAAAATAGAAAAAAAAAGCAAACAAAAATGGAAAATAAGACTCATTGTTCCCTGGTGCAAATACAGACTTTGTTCTAGCTATGCTCCAGCAGCCCCTGAACAGGCTGTAACACACCCAAGGTGGCTGAGACCCCTGCCTTGCTGTGCCAGGGCCCAGAGCCAACAGCCATTCTGTGGGCTGGACCTGGGAGCCCCTGGATAGCCCCTTCCACAGGCAGCAGCTTCACTTATGCACAATCCCCCTGCCCTAATCAATAACCTTGATCAGGTTGCTCAGAGTCCCACCAAGCCTGACCATGAACGTTTCCAAGGATGGGGCATCCACCGTGTTTCTAGATAATCTGTGCCAGTGTTTTACAGCCCTGACTGCAGAAAACTTCCTCCTTATATCCAGCCTAAATCAACCCATCCTCCAGTCCTGCCTCATGCAGCCCTTTCACAGCACAACAGGACTACTGGAGACACTGTCCCCTGTCAATGGGAAGAAAAATTCTCCCCTGTTCTGGATCTCCACATCACACTACAGTCAGGAACACAAATGCTGGGGGCCCAGCCAGCTCCTGCACAGCTCTGTGCCCCAGGAAAACTGCTGTTCTGTGGAGCCACAGCTACCCCAAAACTGCAAGGCCTCCCATGCCTCCCGAGGCACTAGGCAGACACCCCCAGCCCACCCTCGGGGCCCACTGCAGGTTGGCTGGGACCCATCTGCTGCAGCTGACGGCTCAGCTCCAAGCACAATCTCAGCCTGCCTCCAGCTCACTTGTTCCCTGCTGACCCTTTTCCAATGCCTGGCTGCAGAGCCAGCTTACTCCAGGGGCAAGAGAAGGAATGTGTAATGCTGTATTAATCTGCAACTCCCCTGATGCATCCTGTGGGCCTGCAGGCTTTACTGCCTGTGCTTAAGGAGAAAGGAATTCAGCAGGTCAGCTCTTTGAGAGGCAGAAACAAATTCCAATTTCAAGGTGTTAATGGGGAAAAATACTGAAAGGGTTTGTTCTTATTAGTACCAAGAGAAAAGGGGGGACACTGCTTGGTTCTGACCCTCTTTGAATCAACAGGAAGCACCCCTGTGCCCAAGAGCAAAGGGACTCCAGGAGTTGGTGCTGACAGAAAACACAGACAAACCATGGACAGGGGGCACATAGCAGAACCCAGGCAGACAAGTACCCAGCCAGGACAGGGACAAGGACTGAGCTGCAGGTCACCCAGGACGACTCTACACCTGCAGGAGGTGGCAGTACCAGAGCTGAAGCAATGGGTGCCTTGTGGCCACTAACAGAGCCTCTGTGGCACGCAGGACGTGCTGGTTCACATCACACCAGTGGCTGCAATTAACTTGGAGTTTGCTTTTCTTCACTCCAAACCGTTTGAGGCACCACAAGAAAGCAGTAATGTCCCACCCCACTTCTGCCTTCAAGACAGGTCTGAAAGGTGAAGAGAAAGCCATTAAACTACTCAGTGGAAAACCTGGCAGATGCTGCTCATTTACAAGACTGTTCCCAGGTCTTGGCTCATTAATGTCTGTAAAACGAATGACCTGCACACAGCTCAGACTATTTCAGACCCGGGAAGGGGCAGCTCAGACCCAGCTGTCCCAGGAGCATGCTTGGCTGCAAGTCCCTGGGGAAATAAAAGCAACCTTTGTACCTGCAACACGGAACACAGCCACGGTCTTGACCAAGGGTCCAGGTTCACATAAGACATATTAATTTAGAGCATTCCTGGAAAACAACGAGGTTTCTCCAGCAGTCACATGAGGAAGGGCAAGCCATGACAAGGAAGCCAGTATGGCTGTGCCGCCATCACTGTGGGGACAGGCTGGTCCCTGGCAAGGAGATCAGCCAGAGCTCAGCTCCCCAGTTCCCCCCTGGCACTGGAACAAACTTCACATTCTACCTGCCTCTGGATGTCATTGAGATGTGACATGGGCTCCTCTGGCTACTGAGCGTGGGTGTCCCCCTGTGCCTGCCATCCCACAGTCACTGTGCCCCTGCTCTGCAGGGTCCTTTCAAGATGGGCAGGATGACATTGCACAGTCCTCCTCGGCTGGGTTACTTCTCCCAGTCAAGCACCACACAGAGCTTTTGTCTGTACAGGTAACTGCAAAGGGCAGACGTCCCTGCAGACGAGCTCTGACACAGCACAGAAGCCACGGAAACCACTCAGCCCCCTCCCTGCCCGTGCTCCTCCCGAGCTCCGGCACTACGCCCCCGTGGAATCAGGAGTGACAATCCCCTTCAATGACGGTCTGCTGCCCAAAAAGCACTGCACTCTCTTAGAGTCCTCTGCCATCTCCCTCTACAGACATTCCTCCTGCCAGCCTTTCACAGTGCTCCAACAGCAAACACCGAAGTGACACCAGGATATTTATTTATTTTCAAGTTTCCAGCAACAAACCAGACTCACTGCAACTTGAACAAGCCAGTCTGGCACCACAGAAACGTGCTGCACGCAATGGAAACAAACACGAACCACGTTCACTTTCCCTAGCTGTCTCTGGGCAGGTTCCTTGCTCCCTCTCCAGCCCACAGCCCACCCGAAGGCAGGGCTGGATCTCCACTGCACGCCCAGCCACCAGCTGCCCAGCCTCGTGCCCTAGGACTGCACTGGACGTGGGGGATCCTGCCAGGACTGCTGTCACTGTTGGCTCCAGTCAGCCAGCACTTTCTGCCGTGGAGACCACACATCCTCCCGCTGCCCAGAGCAGCCCTGCAGAGTCTGGCTCGGGAGCAGAACCAGGACAGTGCAGTATCTGAGGACGGAGGGTCACACCTTGGTCCATCAGGGCTGGAGCCCAGCCCTGGTGCCTGTGCAGGAATCAGAACAGGCACAACCCCACCGTGTTCCAAACAGCCTGTCCCAAGGCTCCGGGATAGGGATGAGGAGCCGGCAGGACATCCCACCTTCTTTGGGACAGGAGGGCACAGAGAGTGCTCAGAGGCTAGAAGAGGGCTGCTGCCAAGAAGAGTTCAGGTGAGCCTCCTCCTGCCACGAGAACCCCTTGAGTCCCGTGTGGCCCCTCCTGGGCTAACACCTGCCCTGCCAGCTCAGAGAGGCGTGCCAGGAGCAAGGCTGCAGCACGAGCCATGCCTTACCTTTGGGCCTGGAGACCTCGGTGGCATTGGGAGCTGTCATAGCAATGCAGACGTCATCCTGGGGAAACTGGTCACACTTGAGCATCTCTGGCCAGAAGAAGCCAAAGAACTGCATGACAGGCTCACAGGAGTCACGCACGGCCTCGCAGAGCCAGCGGCAGGGGTAGACTGGCCGGTCCAGGCACACGGGGGCAAAGAGGGAGCACAGGAAGACCTGGGTACCCATATGGCAATTCTTGTTGAGCAGTGGCACCCAGCTGCTCGCCTGGTGCTTCACCTCGGCCATGGTCTCGTGGTCCAGCAGGTTGGGCAGCACCATCTTGTCGTAGCCCACGCTGTGGCACAGCCGCAGGTCGGCGGGGATGGCCACGCACTGGTGGGGCTTGGCGTAGAAGCGCCCGCCGGGGTAAGGGCCCAGGTCTGACTGGTAGCTGACATAGTCGTACTCGCTGGCCACGCCGCAGGCCAGCAGCCCGGCGGCCACCGACACCAACGCACGCAGGGCGGCCCCACCGGGCCCCCGCACGCTGCCCATCGCCGC
>VXBC01002512.1:157-32741 GCA_013399945.1 Ploceus nigricollis | reverse complement strand
TTTTTTTTTGGTTTTTTTTTTGTTTTTTTTGTTTTGTTTTGTTTTTTTGTTTTGTTTTTTTTGGTTTGGTTTGGTTTGGTTTTTTGGTTGATAGAGAACAGGAAAACAGCAGGGAAGTAAAAGAAGAGTCTACTGTTATCCCAGAGCTTCTGGCAAGACTTTTTTTCCAGCATAGGTACAGTTCAAGTCCTTTATTTACATTTGGACATGCAAGTGTTAGCCTTTCCAAACATGACCATGCTATGGTGCAACCCTTTTTGGCAAACAGCACACATTTATTCTTGTCCAAGACCATCTGAGTGCCTCTGAAAGGCACTGCAGGCTAAGCCAGCACAATCCTGCTTCCCAATGAAGAAAAAAGATGCTGTCTTAAATGCCATAGGAAGTCAGTTAATGTGTTTTTTTCTGTCATTAGGGAAAGGAGAGGTGCTGTTTTGAAGTACCAGTACAGTGGCAAAGTAGTGGATACACTGTGCTTAACATGAAGTACTTTCCTTTACAACCCAAGCAGCATACAGGTAATTTGTCTCTTTCTGCAAGTTATGACAAGTCCAATGACTCTGAACTCTACCTTTGGTTTAAGGCACTCGAATTCTCATTCCATAAACCTTCTAGCATGCACATTCCTGTAATATAACAAATTCCTTTTCCCTGCTTATTGCATAGGCATTTATACTACATGTAAATATAGAAATAATGTGTCTATATTAATGAATAGTCTCCAAAATAGTATCATAACATCAGATAATATGTTCATAAAATTAATAGAGTCAGTGGAAGAAGTGGCTTTGTGGTAAGCATGGAAGCTATTGCTGCAAACAGGGCCCCTGATTCCTAAACATAAATAACTCCAGATAATTTTTTTTCCTAAGTTATTATTTACAATTTTTTTCCATCTCATGCATCCGCAGAGAGCATCTCTATTATGGTATCATATTCTAAAAGAAGGAAAATTAACCTCATCAGCAATTCTGGACTCCACCACATTATTAATTGCATCTCAAACCACATTTGGCAAACCAAAAACTTTGAGTAATCCTGGACAAGTAGTTGGACAGAGGTCTACTTATAATTACATAAAAATGTTGTGCTGGGAAATAAGTTGCTTGTGAATTAACTATTAAGGATAGACCATTTTTCATCAAAATGTTACTTGCATCCAGTCCTTTACACCAAAGGAAAATGAGGAACAAATGGACTATATGCCACAATGGATGAAAATCATCTCAGCTACAGTAGAGCGACTCCACTGCAGCCCAGTACAGACACAACAGCAAGAAACTGTAACTAGATAAAATCAAAGAGAAATAAATTTTAAATACTAGATTTTATTTTAAACAAATAATAAAGTGAACAGTCTGACACAGGGGGTTGTCTGCGTTTCTTAATGCCTTTAAAACAAGATTAAATAGCTTCCTAAATATAAGCACATTCATCTAGGATATGACAACTGTGCAGGAATTACTGGGCGAATTTCTATATCTGATGCTCTGCTGAAGATAAAACAATGTGATTGTAACAAATGTCGACTTTAAATTCTGTAAGTATGAGGAATGTGACCCACCGCTACTTATGATGTGACAAAAAAACTCCCTTGACTATTAATTAGAAAAGGAAAATTAGCTTTAAAGGATATTAACAGAGTTTTTCATTATTCAAGTACATTTTTTTTTCTCCTGTCACCCTCCTATCCCCTCTTTTATTCAAAACACTAATACACAAGCTTATTTTACCAAATTAATGTGGGACTGACTTTGTGCATGAAAGGAAAACAAGCTGAGTTCCTATAAACCTTTCAAACTTTCATTCCACCTCCTTCCTAGTTTGCACGGAGGAGTCTATTTTACAACTTTATCCATGTAATGATCCTTGCAGCTTGCTTCTTCATGCCAGAATTTCTCTTTGAAGTTTGCTCTCCCATTAGTGTTTCAGTGTAGGTATTCAAACTGATGGCGCAAGCACAGCAGAACTCCAGAACTGTCCATGTTCCATCAAATACAGTTGTTTCATGTTGCTCATGATTTACAGTCTTAATTAATACTCTCAAAGAAGAAGAGCACATCTTGGTGGAGCATCCCCCTTCCACACACACGCACACCCCTCCTCCCTTTTTTTTTCCTCTTTTTTTTTTTTTGGTACAAACCAGCGCTCTCAGGGTTTTGTTGGACATTGTGCAGGATGGCTTTGCCAAGTAGAATGGAACACACTTAATACTTTTCCTTTATAACCTTTGCAATAAATCAGCTACCACTCCACTTACACAAGAACGGCCATTAGTGTCCTGTCCCCTCCCCCAGCACTTCCCGAATTTTAAACAAAGTAGGAATAAACTGAAGCTGAGCAGAGCCAGCGAGCCCAGTAAATCAGTTTAATGAGAACTGAATCAATCGTATGAAGTCCACTACTGAACAAATAAGGTGGACAGGAGAGGCTGAGCTCTCTGTGGACGTACTGGGGATGGGGAAGCAGGAAAGCAGGGCTCACATACTTCATCTTCAGCAGTGACGCATGTCTGTTGTGAACACTCTGTTCTTTCAAATCACATTTGCCACAGCTTGCTGCTGAATTCCTTGTTTAGATTTGGCTGTTTCCTCTCCTGTTTGTGGTTTAGCTCCTCCATGTTTTCCCACAGAAGTAGAGTTTTCTGTTTACCCATTTTCACCACTTATCTCCTCTGAGATTCACTTTGACTCTCTGTTTATCCTTCTCAGGTCTTCCCTATTTCCACATTTACTGACAGTGAAGACATCTACACACACACACACACACACACACACACACACACACACACACATATATATGTATATGTATACACACACACAATATTCCATTACAAAGTCAGAAAGTGAATAATTATGTATTTTCAGGAATGCATGGTATTAAAGAAACCACAAACTTTTGTGTATGACAGCATGTAGACTTCGGACCTTCAGCATTAAAAGGGCCTTGCCAAAAGTATAAACACCCACCCAACGAAAAAATTAAAAAAAACCCAAAAAACAAGCCAAAACCAACTAAACCAAACCAAAGCACAGTGCTTCAAATGTGTTTTTTTCCCCCCAAACCAGAGGCAGTAACTTACACAAGTGGGGCTAAGTATTGATTTTCTCAGTCAAAGGGTACTAAGAGGCTTTTTACTTCGTATACTAGTCCCATCTTGGGGACTTTTTGATCATTCTGTCTCACGTATTCAGAAAAAGGAGCTGTTAAAATGCATTAATGAGCAAAATCAGGAGTTAGTATGTCCCCTTTGCACAGGGCTGTGCTACTGTCCTGCTCCAGCTACAAAAACTGATGGATGAAGGAGTGCATGACCCCGTCATTCAGGTCACCTCTGTGTGTCTTCCACAGGACTGCCAAACCTCCTACTTAGTCCTTGGGACTAAGTAAGACAACCTCATCGAATCTCAGATATCCCAACCCCAGATATAACTCTTTTCTCCTTGAAACAGTCATCCCTTTTCAAAATTAAGGGCAGAAATATGGGTCACATTTTCTCTTCTGTCTTCTTAGTTCCTCCAGAATGAGCAAGCAGAGCCCATTTGTGAGATCCTGCTGCCACAAGTCCCAAAGTTTGGACTAAGATAGAAGCCTTTAGAGCTTATTTGTGAATGTGGTCCTGTTTCCAGAACATTACTGTCTTCACTCTGAGTCTAAAAGAAGAGTGCACTTTGATTCATCACTCTGAAACACTTCAAGATCATACAGCCATACTTTTAATCTCAGCAGGTCAGTCAGTGAAGACTACTAGAGCATCCAGTGCTTCTTCTCTGCCAGTGGATCAATTTCTCAGATGTACTATTGCCCATGAAAAAGTTGAGTACCTATTAAATTTCCAGACTTGGCAACAGGAAAACTTATTACCACTGTCACCTCTCCACCATATGCATGGCTTCTGGGAAAAGGCAACTAATTAACATCGCTAATTAGAGAGACAGACAGGGCCACTTTGCGCCCTCTTTCCCCCTGCTTTCTCCTTTCTCAGTACAAAGGAGAGAAGAGGACACACCCGGAGCTGCCAATCCGACCTTGGAAATGGAGACCCTCTGCCGCTGCAGGCACGGTAGAGACCATTCTGCACAGTTAAGGGCGGCAGGTGCTCCTTAGGTGTTTATGAGCAAAATATTTAAGGATGTTAAGATGGTATGCATCCATACCAGGTGAGGAACAGAAGGCATTTATTAGAGTAAGTTTGGAAAACCTGCTTATCTATCATCAGCTTGTACTTCATGTAAGACCAGTGCGGTGAGCTCTTTGGAATTCAACTGTGAATCTTACAAGATAGGCTTTTCTTAAAGCCTTATATTTAAAATAAAAAGTGATTTGTGGGAATCTCAGTTGTCGTGACAGAAAGAAATTAGGTGTCTAGCCTTGGTGACAAAGAAAAGCCTGACACTGAAATCCATTAGCACCAAGCCCAGAACTCAAAATACTATTTTCATAACCTGTGATTTTTAAGGCAACTTCATGACTTGACTTACAGTTCTTGAAAGCTAGGGTTTGATAATATTACAGGTGATAATCTAAACCCCTCATATTCTCTGAACTGATTTAAATTTTTTCTTGGCTTTTTTGGTAGGTAAAATATTTTGTCATAATACACTAAGACATAATAAACTCTTTTCTCCAACCTCTAGACCAATGCTTTGCTCTCCACTGCATTTAGCAGTGAAGGCTGTGGTTTTCTGACAAAGTAAGTGCAGTGTCTGCTGTTAACGGTAAAAAAACCCAAACACAAATGACAAAAAAAAAAAAAAAGAATGCAAAGCAAAAGACACGAGCAAATATGCAGTTTCAAGCTTCTGCTATGCAAAAGCACATTGAAGAACTCAAGATAGAGAATATTAGGACTATATTTGAATTTTTTTTGAGTCCCTGCTGTTCGTTCTGTTTCTTCTTCTGTCTGATAGGTATTTAAACTACCTAGGATGACCTATGGATTCAGATAATCAAAAGAACTGAGCAGTTAAGAAAAACAAACAGAAAAGGAAATTAAAAGCAAGTCTTTGGCATGGCTAATTCACATTCTAAATGATTACATACATCTGTAATTTTTGTAAAAAGAGAGAAGAAATGGTACTGCATTCAAAACAGAACAGTAAGAGTCATAAACTCTCGTTTCAAAGAGCTTGGAAAAGAGGAGATTTCACTGGAAGGTTGTTCTTTTCTTTCTACTCTTACCAAAACTTTGCAGGCATTGGGAAAACATTAATCCAAAAAGTATTTATTGTTCTGGTCATAGCCACCAGTGGGTCAGTCAGATCCAAAGCCCTCTGTAATGAGAGTCTCTCTGTTGATTTCATGGCTTTGGATCCAGACCAATGTTTGTGCATTTCTTTCAAGGAACAGTTTTTCCAAATAAGCTGGGATTCTTTTGGAATTATTCCAAGGGCTACGTGACACTTTCGAGAGTTTATATTCATCCAAGTGACTTTGAGGAGCCAGTTCTCTTATTTTACATGGAAAAAACTTGGCAGAGGATGGGAGGGAATGAAAAGCACTGTATGAATCCATCTAGGCATTTCTAGACTCTTCCTTGGAAGGTGTCCCTCAGATTTATGTCACAGGCAAGGCAAACAGCAGCNTTTTGCTTCCCCACAAAGCAATCTGGTAACTGCTCTAAAGCATGAAGAAGCAAAAATTAAACACACATTCTCCCAGTTATGGGGTGTAATTAGAGATATGGCTGAAGAACAGAAGTCCACTCACCAGCTGCGAACACAATTTTTTTAGTGCTCAGAAACCCTTGTGATATGTTTAAAATAAATACCCAGCTACAAAAATACTGTTAATATTAAAATTATGTGAAAAAATTCTTGGTAGACCTCTGGGATCTACCCAACTAACACTAGTGTCAGAGTGCTTACAGATATATAATTAACACAGCTTGAAACATTCAGTACAAATGTTGAGCAGCCTGAAAATTTTAGTTTTACAGCAGTACTCCTGCACAGATGGAGTAATACCATGATTTGTTACAGCAGCAGCCTGATAGAATAGCAGTGAAGACACTACAAGGTCTTTATTAATTAAAACACTAACTTCTGCACTCTGTTTTTCCTTCACTGGACACAGAAAGGTATTCAGGCCCTTCAGTGCTGGAAGAGTATTCAGGTGGTCCTTATGCCCAATATCCTCAGGCAGTTATGTGTTTAACATCCATTGAAATCAAACTGTTTTGCTAATATGTGAGGGACTACATATTGACTCTTTAGCAGCTTTTTATAGTGTTCAATTAACAAACTTTCTGCCAAAAAGCCAGGCCAAAAGGTCCCACTGCATATGCAGTTAGCTAGATTTACCACATTTACATTAGCTACTCCAAGCAGAAAATAGTGTGTTCATAAAAAAACTAAAAGTGTATCGATTCAGCAAAAACTGTTGCATAGACCTGCTCTTATTCACTTTGCGATTCTGACTGCCTCTTGCAAGCACTACTGTGAATACTCAAAAGCACTTTTTCAAATGAAAGAAAATCAGAGCATCTAGTGTCGGCAAGCCTTGTAAAGTCCGTACATGTTTACACTTGGCATCAGATTACACACATTTGACTTCTTGATTTACTGAGCACACTTGTGTTTTCCCTTCTTTTGTCAGAAATAAAATACAGCTATTCTTAAGAGAAGTCTTTGTTTTTAAAAAGACCTAATTTGTACTGTATGTTAGGAGAGTTCACTTTTCGCCCCACCCAGAGAGAAGCCTGATCCAAATACCAGGGGAAAAAAGAGAAACTCAGAAGAGGTTAATTTGGGTAACGGCAATGTCTGTTTGCAAGATGTAAAAAAAGAGAAAGACAGAGAAAGAAAACAGACAGTGAAGTCCTTGGACAGGTTCGGGGGGGGTTTTTTTGCTGCATCACAAAAGCAATTCTGCTGAAATCTTACTCGGAACATTGCCTGAGTAAAAAAGAGAAACACAGTTCTTAAATTATTTTGTACTTTCCACGTAGAGGAACAGTCAGAACTGTATGGGGTTTTACGCCTTCTTAGTAGCCAGCTTATAAACAGTGCAGCTACCAGTCTTTCCATAGGAAAAACAGTGTTCTGTGGATGATGATAACATGACTAACTGCCTGAGCTTCAGAGGCATAGAAGGACTTCTACCTAAATAAGGTGTGGTGTCAGGCCATCTATTAACTAACAGATGACTGGCAGTCAATAAACATTGGATGAGAGTTAGGAATCAGAGGACAATCTTACACAAGTGAAAAATTTGCACAAATTTACTTTTCTATCTCTTATTTCCGTGATTCTCCAAGAAGAATATTACATTACATCAGATGAAAGGGAAGGGATTTTATTTGAACAATGTGTGTTAACAAGCCATCAAGTGGAACATTGGTATGTAAGAGTTTGAGAATCAAACTCATAAAGATAGCAGTAGCCACAACAAAGTGAATAACTAGGTGAGACCTGAAATTTTCAACATATTTTTATGGATATTTACATGCAGGAAAAGGAAACTTATCCAAATATAGAAATCAGGTCAATTAAAAACAGTTGTGTGATTTCCAAGCTAATTCAGGAACTGCCCTATTATTAATCATTATGCAAAAGAAAAGCAAGATAAATCAAACACCATTTGTTCCTGCTAATAATTTGAGGGAAAACCATAATCCAAACCATTTTTTTCCAAATGTAACAAAGCAGAACTGCCTCAGAACATGGCTTGATGCCCTCTGCACACAGCCAACCTAAAATCTGCCCAAAAGAAACCACTTATGAGCAAGTAAACAAACAAAACACTCGGTTATGAATCCTACTATCTCTCTAAATTGCCTGACAAATGAGCACACTTTGCTTTGCTGCCACGGGGAATCCTACTGAAGGTTTGCAGTACTGGAGTGTTACTTAAAGCTCCCATCATCTAAACACAATATATTCATCTAGATGGAAAAAAAAAAAAAAGAAAATAATGCTTTATATGTGCAATTGAACCTATAGGTTTTCCTTTTGTCCTAAGTGTGTTAACCCCACAGCATTTCTCAGATATTTCCTGCAGTACCTTTTCTAGAAAAAATGATTTTCACACATAGCTTCTTTCATAAATCTATCACAGTTCAGTATCAAATTAACAGTGATAGAATATGTGTATCTTCTTATTTTTATGACCTTAATGTTGGAGAATGTTGTTCAGAGCTACTGTGAGTGCACCAAACAAATTCAGGTCCATATAACATCTTCCTGATAATGTTGCAATTGATAAAGCTATAAATGAAATTTGTGTGATTTTTGTATATGATGTGAAATTGCTGATGGCTTAAAAATTTACATTAATTCATGATCTTGCCTCAAAATTTCATGAGTGAAAATAAAAGCCATTATCTCAATACATGGCCAAGTTGTACTTTTCCCAATTTCAATTTTGCCATTTTTTCAGAGTCAGAACATAAGACCAAATTGGTAAGAGAGGAGGCAGACACAACCTGAATACATTACTCACATATAAGAAAATTCTGAGATTTTATTTTCAGCTGAGATGTAAAATATCCTCCTGGGAATTGCTATTAAGCTGTGATTTGGGACCCCTGCATTCAATTAGAAGAGTTATTATTTAAAGGCTACCACAATAAATATTTGTCTTATCCCTTCTCAGGAATTCTCTTTGGGCTGTTAGAAATCTCGGCTTGGGCAGTCACCCCTACACTGGGGAAAACTGCAGCTTTGTTATTCATCAGTTCTTCCTCATCTAGGAGACGCTAGACCAGTAGTAAACCATGGCATGCAAATAGCTTGTAGAAACAGGGATACCACATTTTAAATTATATATATTAGGGTTCAGTTAATGAGTTTCAAAGAATTTTTCCCATCTGTTTTATTAGATTTTGGAAAATAAACTGTGTGATGTACTGATGAAATCCAAAATAGGAAGGTAACTGTAGTTGCTTGTTTATATGAAGTACAAGTGTGTTTCTCTTTAGATTAGCAAAGACAAATAAATTTATTGTATAAGAATTTTTTAAATTGCTGATGAGCAATCATTTTAGCAACTGAGCTGTGTACTTGAATTTTGAGATGCTGCTTGTCTGCTTTAATAATCACATTAATTACAGTTTTATTCTGAATTCTCTGGAACACAGAGATATTACAACAGTAGAAGAGCACACATGCTAAAGGAGCCTTCCTCATTAGGAATTCTAAGGGGACACATGAAGGAGTGCTCACAGAGCCTGTGAGCAAAAATCCCAAACTACTTTAAAGTTTTATTTAAACATTTTCAAACAGAGATGCACTAACTGCAGTTCTGAAGGGATGTCCTGAAAATGTGTATTCAACTGCTTAGAAGCCAGAGCTGCCATGGTACATGTTCCTGTAGTGGCTACTGCTTGGCCAACACCAGGCACCATTCCTAAATCACTAATCTAGCACTGTCTGAGAAGGTTTGCAGTTTGATCACAGCTTCTGCAAGGAAGCACCTTGGAAAGAGGAAGCTGTGTAAGTTTATGCACACCAGCTGAGCTAAGGCTCAGTCACTCTCTCTACACTGCAGAAAACAACTAATGAGAAGGTCACTGATATCTATTTTGCACTTCCACCACTTGTGATACTGGAGTGCTGCACGAGCTGAGGACCTGGGAACCGTTTTTTTTTTGCCCATTCATATTTTGTCCCTTTTAATAATAATAATTTCCCAATGTCTGTTGGCATATTTTTAAACCAAACAGAAGGGGTATTTTCAGTTTCTTCATCATTGGGATGCAAAGATGAGAATGTCTACGTATGGGAGCCTCCCCAAAAGCTTGTATGAGACAGGTGCAGGAAGAAATAGTCTGTGTCTAAGCACTGCAAGGGTCTGCAGGAGACATTGTTATAAAGTGTGCTATGTGTCTTGAGATCATTCACCTATGGTTTCTGGTTAAAACCTATAACCTTTAAAGTATTATTTATATGCTAGGCAGGATGGAAATAGAGTAACTAGTATGTAAGACCCAAAACCAGAGAGCTTTGCAAGGTGTTTGTGGTTCAGATACTAAATTACAATTTGATTAACCTACTTAGCAATATTCAGATGACAAAAGTAACTTTGGTGAAATTATTTTCTGAAAACTTCTGCAGACTACTTAAGGATATTAAATACTGTTACAGTGATTTAATGAGTGTTTGGTTTCACTGCGACCTTGGAAAATCAAGTAAGAGTTTCAGTTCGAGCTTGAGTAAATTCTGATCAAAGGCTCTCAGTATTTTCAGTTTTATTTTAAGGAAGTTTATAATTTTTGTATTGCTGAATTTTGCTTAAATTAGTAATGTAAAATGCCTCCATTGTATAAAGTCTGCATAATTTCCTTTGCCTAACACAGTGACATGCTTCACACATCAGCCTTTCAGACTGCACCTCTAGAGACAAAAATATTTCAGTCTTTGTATCTCCCTTCAATCCATCTGCTAAGCACTGGCCAAGGGGCCAGTTTGTTTTGCCCTAGCACTTGACTCTTTTTGATGAGCTCGTGCCTGCAAGGCCTCCACCTTCCAATGACTTCCCTGCTGATGTACAGTGTATACCTGTGACTGCAGTTTTTGGAGGGCACCTGCCTCTAGTCCATCACAGCCAAGGCCCTTTGTGACCTATTTCACATTGCTGTGTGGCAAGGACTGTGTAGCTTCACCGACACTTTTGGCAGGCATCGTCTCACCTGGAACCTCCAAGCTCCAATACAAAGTAAAGTAACTGAGGCAAGAGGAATATACTAATTAGTAAAACTAATTTCAGGAAAAATTTATGGCAGTTGAGAAAGCCTCAGAGGAAAAAAAAAAAGAAAGAAGAAATAACTTCTAGATAAAATTAACAATTATACCAAATACCTCCATCATGGCAGTCAGGTGACAGTGAGAAACAGGAAATCTCACACTTGCATAAGTGAGAAAGGCTGGAGACCTTTAATAGTCTAACTATAATTTCCAGTATTTTGTATTGTTCATTCTGTGGAGCCAAAAAAAGACAAGACACCCTGTATAAACATGAAGCAGTATTACAGGAAACATGCATTTTTCCTAATTTCAGGGAGTTGCTTGCCACATTTGTTTACAGAATCACTCATTCTGTTTACAGGGACATTAACTGCATGAGTATCATTTTTCCTCTCTGTGATTTTTATACACTGTGCACTCATTCTGAAAGTAAGTCAGTGGACCCTCTTTTATGCAGTTCAAGCCTAACATTGCAACATAGTCATTATGGTGCTTCCTACATGCATTAGTTTTTGAAAAGGCTGACCCCAAAATAAAACGATGCAAATCACATTAGCGCTCAAGCCGAATGCCACTGTGCCGGGAGAAGTGGAAAGGCACGAGTCTGTCTCCGGCACTGCAACAGCAGCAGGGGCTGCTCAGCCAAGCTGCAAAGCCTTCTGCTGGGGCTGGGCAGGAGGAAGCAAGCAGCTTGGAAAGGAGGAGAGGGGGGACCAGGGGACCTGGCATAATCACAGAGGAGAAACGAAAAGCAAATAGCAGAACAAGAGAAAATGCATGCTGAAACTTGAAGGAAACCAAAGTGAAAGAAACAGGTGTGGACAAGTAGATAAATGATGAGAGGAAAAAACAATCAGTCATGATTCTTATTTTCAAAAATAAAAGAGTAGATGAGAAGGGAGGCGCAAACCCACCCTTTAAGAGAGAACACAGGAAAAGGAAAGGTGAGAAGGAAGGTCAGCATAAAAAATGGAAAAGTAAAGTGGGAAAAGATAGAAAAATCTCAAGAAAAATACGAAAATTTTGATGCTTATCCCTCCACCCTCCCCCCCCAAAAAAAAGCTTCTCCCTAGTCTTGTTTTTCTCTTGGCAGAAAAAAAATGGAGACTGAAAGAAAGCAAAAGGATGATTACATTCTCACAGTAAGGAGATAAAGGACAGGAGCAAATTGGATATGAACCGTATTCATCAGAGGATACGTAAGGAACTAGTTGAATTCGAGAACACTGCAATGCAAAAGGAACATTTCTTCAAGAAGGAAAACTGTCTGTCCAGCAGAATTCCTAAAATATTACTGCAATCCCACAGCTTTGTCCAAAAACCCAGTAAATAAAACTTTTGTCTGAAACTTTTCCCACCATTCCAAGACAGTTGGTATTTAATCTAAATAACCTCCTGCTGAGTGTTGATCACAGGCTGTAGCTCTGCAATTCGGCTTCATCACAGCCCAGTCTAAATAGAGCTTTAATAAACAGTCAGCTCAAATTCACTCAAATTCCAACTTGCTTAGAGTATGATCTCTATTTCTGAACTCATAATGACTGAACCAAAATCTGGAACTTTGCGATATTCGTGGAATGCAGGATTTTTGTGTTGGGTCTCCAGCTGTTGTGAAGTCACTGCTGTTTAGTGTATCAGCAATTTTGACTGGAAAAAATAGAATGTGTTTTCAAATATGTGGTGAAGTCTGCAGCTATGGCCAGACTAGAGTATAAGAAATGCCTTGATGGTAAATAGGGCACCAGCACTGCATCTCAGGTAGAGGCTAAAAAAGGAGACCAGAAGTCTATTTGGTTCAGCCCAGGTTCTTTCCACCTCACTCCAAATGCTGCTTTTGCAACTGGTTTGCTTCTGCTCATTATTCATTTTAACTGCATAAGCACCTCATTACCTGTCCCATGTTCACCTTGAATCCCACTGAGCCACACCTCATCACAGCAAATCCTCCCTGAACAATGACGGATTTATTGACTTGCACAGGGGTCCAAACATGAGAAAATAAGATTTGTTCAAATCCAAACTTCACAGGAACCATGAGCTCAAAAAGCTGCAGGCATGACTTCTAATGACATGGACATTTTTAAGCTCCACAGAGACCCACTGCCCCCCTGATATTTTTACCTTGGAAAAAAAAAAACAGAAAGTGCCTGTTTGCAAGCAGATGAGGACTCCCCAGTCCTCACTTAAATGCAAAGCACTTGCTGCTGCAAGAGAGCCGTGGCTGCAGTTGCTCATTCAGCCAGACGCCTCTTCCAAAATAGCCCCTTCCCACCTGCCAGGTCCAATCAGTAGCCCAGAGGAGGGCTTTTATAGAGGACAGCTATCATTTCCTCCTGCTTTAGATCCAGTGACCCAATGCTAACACCATTCCCCACTCCCAGCATTACTGCACTGACTGACAGGGTCAGTCCTTGCTAGATGCCACTAAATCAACATCCCTGCAGGGTCTCTTTCCAAAGGGAGAATACGCTGTCCCGGGTGACCTTCAGAGTTCACAAGTGACGGACGCAGAAGCCCCACACCATCCATCACTCCGGCAGGAAGGGACATTTGCAGAGGATCAGAATGGCATGGGACTGCCATGAACTTCCTGCACCCTGCTTCCCCTGCATACCGAGCCTCACTGTTTCCAGTGGTTCATTTATCAGGAGAAGGGAATAGAAGGTGAAGTCAATGAAGCTGCACTGAGTGCGGCAGAGGTCAGGCCCAGGAGGGAACCCAAAGTGCGCATACACACATACACAAGAGACACAGAGAGAGGGCAAGTATGTTTTCTATTAGCTGCCTGCTATAAATATTACAGGTCAAATATTTTGTTTTGAAAATAGCCGAATCCCAAGGACTGCTTCCACCCATCAATCTAAAAGGAGGGGAAAAAAATGTCAATGCTTTCTTCATCCGAAAATTAGCTCAAAACAAACAAGGTCATGGCTGTTTCATGGCTAACAGTGATGAGCGACTTCTATCAGCTCCTCTTCTGTTCCTGACCTAGGTGAGAGAAAAGCCAGATTTCTGATGCACAGAGAAGCAATTCCCAGGACAGTACCTAGAGAGGCAGTCCTTCATGTGAACTGTGATCTGGGGTGCCTATACAGCAGGTCTTGAACTGACCAAACTGATTTTCAGCATGAACATGTGATGCAGCTAATGCCTCACCACACAAAGATATTAAACCATAAAACTAATTGATTACATGGTAGATTAATTTTCCAGGAGATATGACCCTGCTTTAAAACATCCTTCACAATTAATAATGGCCTTAATGGCCTTATTTAAGTACAAACAATAAACACTCCTTCACTATACACTACCTGTTGCTGAGGAATATTTGTGGAAACCCAGCTGCTTGGCTGGCAAATGACACCTGAGACTTGATAAACAGACCTGTTTTCCACAACACAGACCTTATCAAGGATAGGTGGAGTCTGGGGGACACAAATGAAGAGACTGCTTTCTGAAACCCCTCTGCCCGTGCTGTTTCAGTATCTGCAACAGCTCACAGCCCCAGCTGCAGGCAGGCAGTCACTGGGAGCACACCTGCTGCCCACGTGCCAGAGCAAGAATCACACTGGTCGCCTTTCCCACTGGCACCTTCTCCCTCCATTTGCTGAGCAAATGACAGGGGGAGGGCTGTGTTCCTCTGCTCACAGCCACTAAGAGGGATGGAGTCTGCGCAACATTGCGAGTCAGCAGCTCTGACTCACACACCCCTGTTTGAAGGCTCTCCTGAGAGAGCGGAATTTTTGCTCCTTAGTGCTGGGAGCTCAAGCATTGCGCTGAGTTTTGTAAGGTAGTGTATAAACATCACATCAAAACCCAAAGCAACTCACTCCCTTCTAAATACACTATCACCAGCTTCACAAGGACAGCTTTTTTCATTCTGGCAGTTGCACTTACATATGGTAACTCCTCATAGTGTATTTTTTATGGCCTGGTTAATACTCTGCATATGTTTTGAAAAATAAGAAGGTTAATAAAAGGTGAGAACATTCCAGCCCAGGAGCAGAGTGCCCTACCTGACACTCTAGCTCTGTCCCATGAGTCCATGGGATGGGAGGAGGGGACTCTAGGCACACCTCACCCATGGCTCCTCTCTCTTTTACTCCCCACACCAAAAGTGTAACAGGCACCTTGGTGCTCTGGCTCCTTCCTCAAGTCCAAATATATTCATTTTCACCAACCACAGCCATGCTAGTAGTTACACTACATAGCCAGTCACTAACAATTTTTATATACCAGTGAAGGCAGAGTTGGGAATATCAGCATTTTCTGGGATGGAGAGGTAGGAAGTGGGACAGCAGAAGTAGCGATCACCACCAGTTCACCTGTGCCATGCATTAGTTACTTGGCAGCTGAAATGCCATTACAACCTAACTGGACGCCCAGGCTTTGAAAGCGCTTTTACAGTGCAAACTTTATGCCTTATTTTGCTCTGCTCTGGCTTCTGGTGCAGCAAGGGCCAGGGAAGGCAAAGTTGTCAGGGCAGCCCTTCTGTCCCTGCACCTCAAGTCTCTGCACTGAGAAAACATGCCAGTCACCATAAGAGTGACTATTCTGCTGTGATAATGTGTGGGACCCCTTTAACTTTCAAAAATCAAGTGGAGCATGTCCTTAACCAACTGCAAAATCCCCCCTTCTGCCATCTTCATGGACAGCTTGAATTCTGGAGGAAGTGAACACCCTGATCATACACATCCCTGACACCCTGACATGTGCAGTACCTCTGCAGGAGCTGAGGACTTCTGACCAAACCAGCCAACACCATTTCATGGCTGAAGAATGAGGACTAACGATCTATGCAACAGATTAATTACAGCAATGTGATGGGAAGGATGTTTCTTACCAAGAAGAATACCTAACCCATTTTTTACAAAACTTAAAGGCACTTCAAAGACAGTGGTAGTGTGAGAAAAGTATAGCAGAAAGGCTAAAACATAAGGCTAACATGCTCCACTTAATTATGTTATCCTTTACCATTTTCCTACCATATCCATTGCCTACAATAAATACAGCATTGGAAGATTTACCATGCTCACATATCCAGGGATAGAAGTCTAATTTGTCAATAATTATGACTCAAAGAGGGGCACTGTTTTGTCTTAAGCTGTCAGATCAGGTGTATCAAAACAAACTCCTTTACAGTGAGAAAATGCCAGGACAAATGAGGACTGTGAAGGAGAAAGGCATGAAAGAGGGGTCCTTATGTTCTATGTAGGTCTTGCCCCAGGCACAGAAACACGTATGAGCAGCCGTGGGGTGAAGGGCAATGCTGCTATTAAGAAGGGGTATACATTCAGCAAAATATTAAACTCTGTAGGTATGGAAACTGCTATGTGTGCTGGGAACCAGAGGGAGACACCGAGGCCACCCTGCCACCTGAGGCGCTGCTCTCTGGGCAGCAGCATTTGATGTCCATCGGCCTCTCCAGTGGGGGTGTGTCTGCAACAAGCAGCTGCTATGCACTTGTTTACTGCTGTTATGGCTGCTCTGGTTTATGCACTGGAATGGATTTATCTGGGGGGTTGAGGTGATTGGGATGGGATGAGGACTAGCTGGCTGAGACACAAGCCAGCCAAACAGAGATCACCCGAGAGGTGCAGAAGGCAGGTGGGGGTGGAGAGGACTGGAAGGATAAGCCTGTACCAGCCCTTCCACCCAACAGTACAGCCTTTTATATACAAATTGAGTTCGAAGCGCAAAGATCCTGTTACAGACAAAGTTGATACTACACTAGAGCCACATCAAAGAGCCTTTTTTCTTCATCTGCGCTTGGTAAAGAGCGTGTGACCTCTTATTTCAGATGTGGATTTCTGACATTTACCATATTTTGGTCACCTCAAGAGCAGGGTACTGTCATGGCTTTACTTGCTCGGGGCCTTAAGATTACCCAGAAGCTGAAGTGAAGTCAAACACACAGGGCAGCCTAAGTGTGGCTCAATGATTACTTATGCACCACAGTCGGCAGGTTGAACTTAATGCAGTGGTAAGGCTTTAGCTGTAAGTGCTTTCAGTTTCCCCAGGACACAGCTGCCTACCCTGCCACAGTGTAACTCCATGGTCCCCTAGGTCTGCATAAGTTCATTGATATGCAAGAGGCAACATCGTCTAAATGCTAATCTTAGACTTGTAATCAGTTCAGTAGGAAGGCTTCTCTCCCTGAGATGACTTTTGCTATCAATTGATGATTTTTGCACCATCAATTCTTCCTGGTTTTGCTTGGATTTTGACACTGTTGGCTTTATATTTCTTCGGAGAGATAAATTTTATACTAAATATAACGAGGCAGGAGGAGGACTGCTAGTCTGTGAACCTCTGAAGTAATAATAGAGCTGTCTTATAAACTGTTAGGCACTGAATACTGCAATTCAATACTCCAAATTTGGTGGTTACGCTGTACATACCTGTTATATACAAAAGTTACACTGCATGATCATACAACTTTCACACTTCCTTCCTGAGTGAGATGAGATTCAATAAGATAACTGCTTCCCATAAAAATTTCATCCCCAGGAAATATGTGTATATAAATATGTGTATATAAATACCCAAAGCTATATCACAGTGCAAGGCACATCACTCTAAAACAAACTCAAAATATTTCCCAACATAAAATAATGTAGAAGGTATTACCTCTACCACCATAAAATATTTTTATTTTTTTCTATTTCCTGTCATCATCAATCTAAAATGGAATGCAGTGAAAAAATCTAGTTTTTCTGAGAGGAGTTTTCCAAAACACACCAGCTTACCAATTTCTAAATAATTTAGCAAGCATGCCCATGGAAATAAAGACCTATGCACTGTTTCCAGCTTTAATGGTTCAGCAGGGTACTGAGGTATGAGAATCAGAAAGTGAGCTAAAAAGAGTAACTTTAGTGGGATGTTTTCAGCTGAGAAACGCATGGGAAATAAGCCAAAACCTGGGGTAAGTAAAGAAATAAGAAACTTATTTTGATTCTAAGAAATACAGTTTTGCAAAACAGGCATGTTGTTTATTACTAATTTTAATTTGCTACCAGCTCTGAATGCACAGTAAGTATCTGCTCTTGCCAAGCGCAGCGCTAATAATAAGTTTACTTTTTCAAGTGACATTCTGCTACATTGCTTCCCTTTATTTTTTCCAAAACTCTGGAAAGTTTGCTTCAGTAAATTCAAGACACACTGAGATACGAGACACTCTACTTACTCAGATCCAAGAGAGTGACATAGAAAAGGAAGTGGAAGGAAGAAGGAGAATTGTCTTAAAACCAGTTAAGAAGGCAGGAGGTGGGGGTTTTTCTGCACATTGTAAAAGTTTTGTTTTGGAGTGAATGAATAACGTTAAGCAGTGCAAAAAAAAAAAAAACTCTCAAGTGTTCCCAAAGAAAGTCTGAGTATTTTTAAAAATACATGTTTTATTTCAAAAGGGAGGCTCTGAGATGCTACACTTTGAGAATAATTAATGAAATTAAAAGCTTAAA
Organism: Ploceus nigricollis; assembly: GCA_013399945.1. Classification (NCBI taxonomy): domain Eukaryota; kingdom Metazoa; phylum Chordata; class Aves; order Passeriformes; family Ploceidae; genus Ploceus; species Ploceus nigricollis. The sequence goes on along the minus strand of VXBC01002512.1, from coordinate 14,596 downwards.
AAAGTTTCAGCTGAAAACTCTCCAACTCTTAACCAAAAGAACAAACTGAATTCATAACCAACCAAGTTAATTGCTTTGCTTTCCACAGCAGCACGTATTGGCAAAGTTATTTGTCATGAAAACCTCCTTTACACAGCTCTAGCTGAAGAGCACAGGGCTGTTTCCCCGAATCTGAGGGATGAAAGAGCTGCTGTGACTTTGGCCAGACCACAGTTTGCATCTCTGGTTGCCAAAGGCAGCTAGTACTCTGCAGAGCTCCAAATACCCCTTGTTTTTCCCCAGCACACTCTGGAGATGGGATAGGCAAGAGATAAGGGAGAGGCGTGGAAATTCCCCTCCAAGCAGAGGAAGGCTGGAGGGGGGGAAGCATGCAGGGAATTTCCTTCACACGAGGTGAATTTCCTGGGAGCAGCACTGGCTGGGATCTTTCCACAAAAACCATACTGACCATCTACAGCAGAACATGGTATTGGCCTCACCTCTGTGAAAGGGAATTGGCAATGTCACTGCATTGATCAAATCTGGCTTGTGATGCACTTCAGATGCATTGTGTGTTGTTAGGTTACCTCATTTTCTTACACATTTTTCCAGTCATCTTCCCCCAGCAGTCTTAAAATATATAACTTCAAACTAGTGGCCAGGTACCCTCAATGATCCAGGCTTCTTCATCTCTCTCTGCCTTTAACACACACTGCTTGGAATATTATTTTTTTAAAGATCCATTTAAATAGGATTCAAGAGCTGAGGACTGTTATCCTTCACCACCTAACTTTTTCACCTGTAATTCCTGACCAGACTAAACCACTAAACCATTAACTTTGGCACCTTTGTGAAAGAGCATATCAAAAACATATTCAAGTTTTGTTTTCACACTTTCTTTCCCTCTTCAGGAGAAACCAGAATGCCAAGCAAAATCCTCAGTGTCTACTACACTTCCTCCTTTTACCTACTAGGGGAATTGAAGGTGACTATTCTTACACCTACCACAACCATTTCTTCAGAAGTCTACACACACACACACAAATTCCTCCCTTGCATATGTTTCAATGTATATTGTAAAGTTCTTTTATTTCATTCTTTGGGGGAAGAAATAAGGGAGAATTTGTTGTGGTTTTCCAATTCCTCATCTTCATAACTGGCAGTAAGTAACTCTGAATTCCTGTATGGCTATTTTTCTCCATCATCCATTGGGGTGAAGTTGACATAGTAATTCCTAGCATACAGTTGCTAGGAAAAAAAATCCAAATGTGTTTATTTTCATTATATGGTGCTAAAAGGATGTGCAACTGCAGCTAAGGACCTGCTGGGTAAAGCATTGAACGCTTATTTTCTATTTCATCCAAGCACTAAGTAAAAGCTTAACATCAAGAGTACAAGTCATCCTACCTATTCAAGCAGTATCCCTCATGGAAGTAAAGCTGAGGATGCCAGAGGAGCGTGTGCCAGCACTGAGAAGCCTGTGAGCTGAACACATGCCTTTCCTACACCAGCAGAAGCATAACACTGCTATAAAAAATACCCTTTACCATCCGACTCTCAGTCACAAACGTTCCTGCACTTTTAAACTCAGTTGAACAAACCATGGCAAACACTTAAAAGCTGTACATTTCCCATCTGAGGACCGGCAGAGTTATCAGAGCTGGCTGAGGAATTGCGAGTTCACATCAGCACTCAGCGATGCAGAGAAAAATTGAGGGGAAAAACCCCAAAACAACCACCCGTCAGGGATTTCCAGTATATAAAGCTGTTGCAAGAGGTGCTAAAAGAAATAATTTCGAGCCAAAGAGTTTGGCTTGATGGCTCCGCTAATTACAGGCCAGGGCTGCTCCCGCTGGGCTGAAGAAGGCCAAGGCTCGCTGTCAGGCAGACGGATTAGCCCCTGCTGCCCATTAAGGGCACCGCTTGAGTGTAGGCAGGGACACGGAAGGAAACATAAGAAGGCGGCATGTGCATAACCAAACAGGCTACCTTGCTGAAAAGAAAACCCCTAAAGCCACATTCTGCTTCATTAGCACATGAAAATAAGGTAATTGAATACTTCATTCTCCCATCCAGAGCCAAGATCCATCACTCAGGGAAATGGAGTTTTGATAAGGTGGGGTGTTTAAATGAGGCAGAAAGAGTCTTTGAGGGTGCGTTACTTTGTTTATCTGAGAGAAATCCCACTTAAATATAAGCAAAAAAGATATAAAAATCACTTTATCCTATTAATCACTCTAATATGACAAAGCCCCTCCAATAATGGAATTTATACTTATATCAACATTATTCTGAAGACAGAAGGGATTACACTTGTTGCTCCTTTATTTTTTGTATCAAAACCCACTTGTCTCTCTTGTTTAGCTTTTTTTCTTTCTTCCTCTCGTTGAATTCTCTGTCTCACTAGGTATTTTTGCTGGCTTTTAACATTTCACACATCAAGAGATGAAAACTTCAGCAACTGTCAGGGCAAGGTATTTTAATCAAATTTCTCTTGTTCTTTTTTTAAGTTATACGTGTAGCACATTCGGGTTTTGGTGTTTTGATTTATTCAACATTCCAGCTGATAACCAAAATATGAAAATAAATTTTATAAAATATTTATCATTACCAATTTCAAACTCACACAGCTCCTATTTTAGTTTTTTAGTCTTGTTTTAAGGGAAAAAAAAAATATTAAAAAAATCTGATATTTGAAAGGCAAAAACATAAGCAGAATGTCTTCAGCAAGCTAAACGGCAACAAACTCATTTTCTCCCACTGGCTAATCACCTAAAGTATGAAGTGCAGGGACTGGCATTTCCTCCAGAAAAAAATATTTACGTAAATACTGTAAATAGACCCCTTTCCTCAGCCAAAAATGCCTGCTATGGTATTAAGTTTTTTTATAAGAAAGCAGGAACTAGAGATGCGTAGAGCTAGACAGACTGCACCCTTGTTCCTTGGGTTTCAGTGGTATAGTTTCCCAGTCTGCTACGCTGATATATTATCTTGAACTATAAAGAAAAATAACGTGACATTACAGACCAGCTCTCAGCACTGGCAACAACAAGGATTTTGATAACATTTAAGAGACAACCCCCCAGCCTCTCTAACAGCAATGCCTAACCATGTCTCAGGCTTTTGTGTTGCTCTCCCATGTGTCCGGACATGTGATAAAGCAATTAAAAGGCTTTCCTGCCTAGAAATATAGGCAATAACAGCAGTGCTAGGAAAGAGCTGCATTTTCACAATACTTAAAAGGTAACAATTAAATTGTGTTGGTGCTAGGGCTGTGCTACCATTCCTCCTTGTCCAGGCTCTCTGCTCCCACCACCACATCTTTGCTGCTGGTGGCAGAACAGGTCCACAGCTGTGAAAAGCCAGTCTGGGGAGATAACCCTGCAGAAATATTCTTGATTTTCTGTGGTTTAGTCTGCAGGTTGGGGTCTGTATGGTGGTTTGTACGGGATCAGCTGTGAGCCAGCTCCAGAGCAAGGGAGAAGGCAGGAACTGCAAGGAAAGAGAGAGTTCAAGCTGCTGTGAACCTACACCTTCTGGAACAATGTCACTTTGGCCAAATGACTGAAGATGGACCAAAGATGCAACTGAAGGCCTGGGGCAGGGTCCAGGAGGTAAACATTTCACCACCTCTGCTCATAGTCAATATAATGGTGGGAAAATGAAAGGGCTTACATCTGAAGGCAAGCATTCTTCAGGCTGAAGCTTCAGGAAGCAATCTTTAAGGTAACTAGGTCCTACCACATAGCTTTGAAATACATATAGCAGAACCACCACCTTAAAGTTCAGTCACCACTTCACATAGCTTGGCAACCCAAAAAACCAGAGGGGTGACACAGTGAGCACACCAGCTGACAAGAAGGCACACTGCTACTCTCCGAAGATGCAGTGGGCAAGCAAAGGAGGACCTGGGCTGAAGGCTTTACTGTGAGTGAACTTCAAGACTTCATCCTTGAGATTGATCTGAGCAGCACTTGCCGGTCTTGCACCACGGCTGCCATAGGCAACAGCAAGGCTGGCAACCCTTTTTTAGTGCTGCTGGCTGAATAGACCTCCAAGCAAAATTAGCAGGCCACGAATTAACACCCCCTTTAGTGCCTGCCAACAGAAAACAAAAATAAAACAAAACCATGTGGCCAAGGGTTGTGTAAAATGCTGTCACAGGCCTTCTTGCATATTTTCCCCACCCTTCAACTGGGAGAACACACTGTGAAAACTTTGCAACTAAAGAAAACATTTGCAAATTACAGCCAGCTTGTGATTTTCTCTGGAATAAATCTGGGTAAAGCAAAATAAGGACTTGATCTCAATCTCTATCTCAGAAATAGTATCTTAAAGCAAACTGTCTAAACAACCCTCTTTATCACCTAGTAAGGTACAGATTTCCCAGGCCTGAGTCCAGAAAGCAAACCATGTGCCCCAGGAATTCATCCAGAGCAAACTAGACCTGCAGAGCCCACCAGGAAAGAGAAAAATGTGTATCATCAAAGCACTGGTAACTTTCCACAACATGTTAAAAAATTATTGCAAGAGGTCTTACGCACATTGAGAACAGACACCAAACTAAGCTCTTGATGACCACAGTTACCCAACACCCCTGGCTTACTTCTTCTTACCAAACACGCACCCAAAATCATAAGCAGTTTCCTTCATGCCGCATCTACATTCAGATTTCCATGCAAAAGTCTAACAGTGCATCTGCTGGCTTCCTGGAGTCAATGGAAAATTCTGCCTGAAATTCCCCGTAGCTAACAAGGTGCCAGCACTGAAGCAACATAAAAAATAATACCAGGACTCTCATGTAAAACACTTTTGCTATACATCTAAGTCAGATGTGTCACAGAAGCAAGGGAAAAATTGATGGTAAAAATTTCTCTCCCTTACTAAATTTTTTAAAAATCTAGTTTTTCAGCAAGTTCAGTTAAAGAAGATGAGAATTATTGCCAGGAGCAATAGCATACATTATAATGATACAAATATGTACCAGCACACATCCACATAACCCGCATAAAAAGAAACCAAGCATAACTCTACTTATTCTGCATATCTAAAATTAAATCTAATTTTTTCTAACCATGCTCAGCAACAGAGGATAATTTAACAGGTGTCATTGTTTCTCCCAGGTGTAATCATCTTTTAAACTTGCCTATGTGAGAAAAGAAAAGCCATTTAATGAGAAGGATGAAATTGATGATTAATTAAACATCTTCAAGGGCCTGGAGGATTCTCCTCCATTTGGGATACATTTCTTTTAGCTTTAAGCAAGCTGAAGGGCAAGAGACAGATGCTTCCTTTGCTTTTTGTTTTAGCTGGTATGTGTTTGTAAAGGCTTGAAGATGTTTCTCAGTTTACTTGTCAGCCTTTTTGGCATCGGTCATCCAGAGGTCTCTGCCCCAAAACACAATGGGTTTTTTAAGGGCTTGTGACAATATCCTGGTGCAGTTCAATGCAAGACTGGACATTAGTTTTGGTATTTAAGCGGCAGCACTTACTAACAGTATTTTTTCTTCTGTTCACTGCCAGTTTTTTGAACTGTATATTTGTATGTAGTAACTGAAAGTAAGTCACCTCATCGAAGCAAGCTCATGACTGATTTTCTAGTGAAAACTTGCAAACAACAAACAGGACAACAGGTCAGAGTTGCCGAGACATGTGGCCCCTTTCCCTTTTTCTTACACCACCACCACCTAGGGGACCTTTGATCTGAATGTCAGCGGTGAAAATACACAAACAGATACTCTCTTATTATATACTCACAGGTGTACATTCCTAAAACTGTTACATTCCATTACTTTCAGCTGTGCTTGAAAACAATACCTTCAGAAGTTGACCCCTTCTCTCCTCTGATGGCACTGGTATCCAAGTACAAAGCATCACAGCGAGCACGGTATTCCAAACAGCAGCAATGATCACGCCAACAAATTCAAGCAGCTCTTGTAAGGACAGGGCCAGAGCACTGACTGAAGTTTCTGTGTTACTTACACTGTGCACCACTTTACAGCTTGCACAGAAAGGGTGCTTCTCTCACGCAGTGGAAAAACTCCTGGGACAAGCAGCTGGAGTTTTGATGCAGAGAAGGCTGGATTTAAGGTAAACTCGGCTCTGTTTTACCAGTGCAGCAAGAATTAAAAATCTTACTGAAATACATTCAGCCCCTATGGATGTTCAGATCACTTCCCATAACAGCATGCAACAAATCATCTGTTTGGGCTGGGGTTATTGAATGCAAAAGCACATCCCATCCTCATGATGTCCCTACTTTTAAAAAAAATCAGTCTCCAACTTTGGCAGCTTAATGTAAGAAGAAGTGTTCTTCTTCTGTTAAAAATATGACAGTATACTTCAGTAACTGGAATGGAGGAAAAAAAAAACATGAGGGAATTTCTCCATTCTTTTCTCTGATTGTTCCGTACAGTGTTTATCAGCAGGCTGGTACCACATCTCCTTTTGTTAGAAAATTAAAAGTTGAACTGCAAACATAAAAGCCACCATGAACCATGCAATAACCTTCAGGCATTTTAAGAGCAGCAGAGGTTAGAAGGGCAGCTCCTGACTCTAAACAGCATCTATTGTTTCTCTTTCTTCTTGAATAACAAAAGCAGAGCTGAAAGCTATTTACCTGGTTTTACCTCTGTCAGATCTCATTTCCCCCTTTTTTTTCAGCAGATGATCTTATCAAATAGTGTAATTTCTAACAATTGCTTTGATCAGATTTTGGTTTTTAATTTCGCCGTGATAGATTATTTCATTCTCAAATAGATAACTCAGCATACAAAGTCACAGCAGAAAAGCACTTAGGAGACCTCAGGAGTCTGTCAATGTGTATTTAAATTAAGAGTAAGTACTTTTAAGCTCGTAAGTTAAAATGCTTTCAATTTGAAATCATAAGAGCCAACTCACAGTACAAGGCTCTGATCCTGCAAACACTCCCTCACAAACAACTTTCTGTCTGAACCCCCCCATGTGTTCCCCTCCCGCAGCAGATTCATATAACTGGACACTTAACTTGCTCAAAACCAAGTGCAGAGCAAGACTGGAAGGATTAAACTCCCTATGCACAAACTTTTCGGTGTTCTGCTATCTAATGTAGTGTGTCCATTATATTACTCAAATTACTTATAAACAAAAACCTCACATGAGTCAGCACCACGCAGACTTTTTGTGAGTGGCCGGGAGGGGTCTGTAGTTAATACAGAATTATAGAATCATTTAGGTTGGTATATAAAATCCTCAGAGATCTAGCCTTAAAAAAACCTCTTGTTAAAAGATAAAAGCAATACGCAATATATAAAGTTCTTCCACTGTTTTAAAACATTTATAAAACTTTTGAAGGAAAAAACCCACTTTTTGGGGGCGTTTTGCTCTTTAGGAAAAAAGCTAATACAAAATAAATAATTTCTAGCATTACTGATTTTCACTTAGAAAATTATTTTCTTTTTTTACTTTCTCTCTTTCTCTAAATCACTTCACAACACCCATCTCTTCTATTTTATATACTTCCGTAATTTTATTAAAAAGGTGGGGGGAAAAAAAACCTTGAAAATATGTAACAGAAATTTGAACTGAGAAATTATTTTATTGCTATAGATTAAATGCCAGTGAAGTATTTGCAACCCTAAAAACATCTTTAGACATAACAATCTATGATGCAAGTTTACAGGATTTGATTCTTTGTCACTGGGTGCAGTTTGTAAATACCATACAGAAGTTTAAGAAAACCACTAAAACCTGTGAAATAACAGGACTTCCCTTTCATATGAAATCATCATATAAATTTATATTTCTAAGGAATTCTAGTGTAAGTGTTTAGAAGTTAGTTTTCCTTACTGTAATATGCTACCAATGAAATCTAACAATGTTACATTAGCAGGATCAGGTTCTTAAGTTAGAATTCTATCAGATACTCAGCTGCTATGAACTGTCATATCTCAGCTGGAGCTGATGTCCCACTAGGACTAATTTCAGACCAGTAAAGTGTTTCTGACAGTAAAAGAGGTACAAAACCAAGAGTGAAAACGTCTTCTTATACAAGATGGAAATATATTGAAGAGGCACATTTTTGAAAGTGGGTCACTCTTACAGCTTTTCAGTCCAGTTTAGAGTTTCATTGGAATATTTTCACTTTCTGTGAATACAGCATCACCAATAGAAAATAAAATCAAGCCAAGTTCTGATATGTGCTTTACTTTTTTGGCATCAACTCTTGCCCTTTCCAGCCCCATTTCTATCCAAAGTTTTTCCTAACTACAAACAAAAAGAAAACAGACATCCAAGTGCCTGTAAAAAACTAAAATTATTGCATACATTATTGGTTTTCTATGTATCTCTATTAAGTCACTTGAAGTGTTGTAATTACATATATTTCCTGCTTTCATAAAATGTTGGTGAAAGGTTTGGTTACTGTGGTCCTTTATAGCTCTGGAAGAACTGACAAGTGGAAAGAGGAAAGTAATTTCCAGTCAATTCAAAGGAAATGGAGTATGGTCATTTCCATTTGCAGAATCCACCCTCTATCAGGCTCTACAGACATTTCTGTGTCACCTTCTGCAGTACAGCATCTGGGCACAACACTTTCCTCTTACTACTTTCTTTTTCAGTGAAGGCATTATTAGTTTATAACGATCAGGAGAAACTGGACAGGGGGTGAGAAGTTTGAGAAAAAATGTATGGCTAGGCAGTTCATATCATTCTCCTCAGGACATGCCTGTGTCCCTGTGTTTTAGGATTTATGATTTCTCTGTTTTTTCAAATCTCACACACACTCACAAGTATCTCAAATCCTTCTTCAAAGCCATCAGTTTTGGGCAGGCAGCTAAGAAACTTGATTACTTTTCTACATTACTTAACAAAGCAAGTTTTGTTAAAAATATTTATGCTGAAATTCTAAAAACAGCGTTATACTTCAATGGGAAACAAGATTTAGCTTGAACATTTGAAAATCAATCAGATTTCCTATCTCTAACCAAACAGATTTCCCACGTCTAACAAGAATTAGTTTAGTAACATTGCTTTCAAGAATATTTATTAGTGGCTTGTAAGAAAGAGAAAATAAATTTATTTCTCTTCTTTACTGTGCAAGTATCATGGGAGTCATGCCACCACACAAGACAAACTCAGCATTTTCAATTATTTTGTACACATGATGCAGTTTAGTAACTAAAGCTATTATGACCCTTAGCAGACAAAATAAAATTATTCTGGGAAATAGATGTAGGGGGCACGTTTTTAAAACTTCTTCACATGACACAAATTGTTAATAAGAAGGTTACTAACAACAGTATTGGAAACCTTTAATTACAAATACACCATGATCTGGATGCTATTTGCAATACACTTGCATCTGGCAAGCTAGACAGGACTGGAGTTTTTCAGAATATAATTTCAGGTGTGATTTTGAGAAAGGCAGCTATCTTCACTGGCTTGAAGAGGACATAGAGCATATATAACTAATGAAGCATACACCATCACGCAAAAGAAAAGCCTCCAAAAGCTTGAAAGGAGAAGGAAAGTAAGGAAACATTATCCCATCATCCTTCCATGCTTCTGGAATGTGGGCAGATCATAGTAAAAGTTTAAGCAGCAGGAAGATTAAAGGAAAACAGTTAAAGCCAAAAAGGACACTCACATCATCTGGCGTAAGTCAGTCGTGCCTCTGCAGACTTCAGTGGAGATTCGCTGATTTACGCCAGTTGATGTTTTGACCCGACGGCTTCACAGAAGATACTATCGATTAATTGTGTGTTCTATTCTGATTAAAAGCTTCTCTTGCCATCACATCTTGCTCCAGCTGGGAGCCACTCTGGCATTTTCCTTTGTGCTAGAAAGCACCCCATAGGTGAATTCCAAAATCATAATAATAATTTTTAAAAAAATAGTCTGCATAAATTGTCAACTACTGTTTGTTATTATTTACTATTTTTTGGCACATACAGACATGCCAGGCACTTTATAGAAAATACTTTGAAGACAATTCCTTCCCTGCAGGGCTTAAAAGACAAGGTCCATTGTGCAAACATAGGGCACTGCTTTACCAAAAATTATTGCAATTATTTCAGTGTCATTCCTTACAGCAGTAAGACTGTGCTTATTATGTATGCTGGTAATTTTGGGTCTTGTGATGAACATGGCAAACAAGAGAGGATAAAAGACAAAGATATTTTATAGAGAAATGCTTCAGATGCACTACATTTGCAAAGTTTTCTGAACCTGAACACTTTTTCTGTGCATTTAATGAATGTGCCTAGTTTTCACAAAAATACCCAAACTAACCCAAACCGACCAACCAAAAAAAAAAAAAAAAACCAATGAAAAAAACTCCAAAAAACCAAAAAAAACCCTACCCAGAAAAACCTAACCCTTTGAGGCTTGTAATTTTTCAAGTACATGATGCTTAGTGTGTGGTTTCTACTGTGATACATTATTAATGAAGAAATCCTTAGCATTGGGTTTAATAAAAAAGTGGAACTGGGAAAGGTGGCAACACTTCTGGAAGAGTAACACCCATATGGTTTCAAGCATGGACACCCAGCCCTGCACAGAGCAGTACAACTGCAGACCCTTACAAGACTTCTGCCCAGCCTTCAAATTAAAAAGAAAAGCGGGCCAGCTGTGGAACTAAAATGCTATCAGGTTTGAGGAGGGCTCCAGGAAAAAAAAGGTAGTAAGTTATAATTCTTAAAAGTGAAGTTCACTTTTAACTTCACATCCTGAGTATCAGAGCCACTATCATAATTTCAGAGCATCTAAAAAGAGGAGTGACCTGTCAACTCAATTAAAAAGTATCTCTAGGAATACTTGATGATGTGAAGGCACAGTATCTTTCCAAATATTACTTGGAACTGACAAGTAGTTAGTTTTAATGAATAGGGCAGATCCACAATGCTGAGGAATGGCAAATATTAACGTATTTGTTATACAGTGAATTTATACATAAAGGCACATTTCCTTCTTTACCCCTTTCTCTGGACCACAGGTTTTTTTCATGGTAACATTTCATTACTACCTCAGGTTGGGTCATTCACTTTGACAAAAGCTAACACTTTAATAAATTTTGGTGTGACTGTGATATGATCTGAGATACAAAGTTAAAAAAATCTGTTAGACTTCTTCATTTGTACCAGGCTTTGAGGAAAGTACTATTATTTATCTACTGTTACTTTTAAGACATAGGTAGTATCTTGTCAGTTTTCACTAGTCTCAAAGGAATGAATTTTACAAAGCCACAAGAAACAAAATCTGTGATGACAATTTGCATTCATGTATTAATTTTCAAAAATACAATCTTGACCATTAAGAACATTTCCAAACTTATCAGTTAAATGCACAGCACTGTATTTCCATCACAGTAACAAGATCTAAACCACATTATTTTTAGGTGCTTTAGCAAACTCTTAACAGCTGCTGAGAACAGGAGCATTTCTACAGCTATTGGCAAGATCTAGCAGGTTTAAAAATCAGGAAAATGAGATCTGGCAATGATATATTTAGGATCAAACCTTTCCAAAAAAAAAAAAAAAAAGGCCATAAACTAAGTAATCATACATGCAATTTGCAGTTAAACTGTCAATTGCACTACTCTGCCTCTTCTTATGTAGTTACATATTATGCTGTAGTCTTTTAATTTGACAAGGAGAAAAGTTGTTATGATTACCAGAGCTGCTCAAAAAACTTTAAAATTCCCATTGTGAAACAGCTTTGTATCAGTGTGAGTATTTCTGAAATTGTATTTGCTGCTCTTTAAATTTAAATGACATTAAATTAAAGTAGTCTCTTTAAAGGTTACTAATTTCAAACTGAAAGTGATGGAATGATCTTTTTCACTTCCATCCTAAATGTTTTATAAGAGTTACAGAGTGTTTTAATTTGTTATATTTGCTATACTGGCTTACCTAATTTATGTAAAATTGTTTCCTCTTTTTAAGTGTTTGATAAAGATTTATTTGAAGGAAGCAGTGTCCCACATACATTTATTACCACAGAAAAACTTTTAAAAAACTACCCTGCTAGCAATAGAATCCATGAGAACACTTCAGGTTTAGAAATACTTTCAAATAATCTATTTGGCTCTTATTTGTCTCAGAGAAATCACATATTTAGAGGAGAGAGGTATATTCTGCAAATTCTTATACTCCATCTGAGGCTAGCATTTCATATTTACCAACTGGTGCAAAAGAGAGTTCATCTGAACACAAGAGCTAGGACAGAACTCCACTTAATTTGTCATCTGTGATTATCACTTGGAAGCCCCTGAGTTTATTAAAGACAGCTACTGTGTGATAAGGACAGTAGAGACACTATTAACCATGTCATTTAAATTGCTTGAGCTGGCATCGTGCCCAAGTCCTTCAGATCCGTATATCGACACACTTGTTGCTGACAAGGACTCATTTTAGGGGGGAGATGAGGAACTCCCTTCAAACTGAGTATGCTGTACAGATTTCTACAATAATTCATGAGAATAAACAGCATTACTTGGTCTTTGTATTTTTGATTCCTACACAAGAGAACGACAAAATGACAAATAAGTGAAAGACTCTTCTTACTAGGAAAAAACAAAGGGAGAAAGCATTTTTTCAATTTTCATTTAAAATTACTTGAATTTGCATTTTACAAGCATATTTTACTTGTAACTGCGATGCTGACAAACTAACAAAGACGCCGCACTCAATCACTTGCTCTGCCAAATTTTATGATCCCATATCTCTCCCACCCTCGCCTCCTCCACAGGATCTCTTGCTTTCACTTCATTAAGCCTGTAGGAAGGAGAAAACCTCTGGTGGCTGGACATAGTTTATCTTCAAAACTAGTAAGAGTAACTTTATTTCACTTCTGGCAAGAACCATGCCACAAAATAACAACACCACATTTGGAAATGATGCAATTAAGAAGATACAAGGATAATTTTACCCCCAATTCATACCAAAATAAATACTAACATCTTTGATGGAAACAACATAAATGTTAAGTTCGGTATACTACTTTCACTGTAGAAAAGAGTCAGAACAGAAACTTTTTCATGGAAGTCTTCATCTGCTGTTTTCTTAAGCTATGTCCTGATTAAGAAAAGAAAGGCTATCCCGTTTTTGGAGGGGAGGAATTCATTCGCTTAAGAAGCATCTCAGTGTGTAAAAGCAGCTAATCTCTTTGCTAAAAAAATCCTGTGCTTCCCAATATGCACACCGTGTCCAGCAACAACTCGACAGTCTCCTGTTTATCACTTCCCAGCCTGGGTGTGCTGGCTCTGCGGGCCTGAGCAAACACCCAGGTACTCACAGCACACGTGGGCAGGGTGTAAGTGCTGGGGAAGAGGCTCTCTTACCTTCCACAAACTGTCCTTCGCCGTCTTCAAGTGAAGATCTGGAAACAAATCCAAACCTCCTAAAGTAAGAGTACAAGCAGCAGCCAGCTGCACTCCTCTGCCGTCCCCCCCCGCGCCCCCCCCACGCCCTCCAGACCACTTTCCCACCGCTTGCACTGCAAACAGCAACCTTCCCGTGGCATTTATTTTTTACTGGTGAGCCATAAAATCGCCTGCTTGTCCAATTAATGCAAGCATCATTATTTTCATTTACCTTTCACCATATCAATTGAAGGTAAGAAGAGGGGGGGAAAACAGGAAAGCAAACGCATAAAAGAAGCTTCAGAAACATGAGTTTCAACTCATTTATGAGCCCAGATAAAGGTTAATAGTTAAACTCCTTCCTCTCCCTCCCACCCCCACAATTATTGATGCCCTTCAAGAAATGAAATATTTTTTGTTCTCATTTACCAGAGGCTAGACAAACTGTCAACATCTCCACTTTATTTACGGGTTGAGCAAGAGCAGTTCCTCAAACATCAACATTTTTTACGTTAATCCTGGACAGAATCCACTTCTCTAAAACTACAAAATTTGCCAACTTCTGTAGTATTTATTTTTAACGAATGAGAGCAAGAGCCTTGAGCTATCCTCCGCTGAGGAGGGGAAGGGGGAAAGTGCAGCTCCACTCTCCCACCTTTAAAGCGCTTTCCCCCACCTTCCCACACCACTCAATCCCTGATCACTCTCCATCCCATCACCCCCTTCCACCCCAAAACTTTCCCCTCCCGATCCCCACCTGCTCCACGTCCAGTGGGATTTCAAGGGAGGAAACAAAATTTGCGAAGTGGTTCCTTTTGGGCGACTTCTTCAACCCGTCTGGAGATTTAAACCTGAAAAACAAACACCTCTATTGAATGCAAACTAAGCTTTGGGGGTTGCCGAGTTAATTCCTCGGCAGACAGCTACTCTCAGTGTCTGGTTACACAAACATACCTACAGACAGGTTGGAGGGGAGTCCCTTAGAAACCAAGGAGAGGCGAGGGGAGGAAATAAAATCAAAATAGGCAGAAAGGCTGGAGTGAGAGACTCCGGGGGGCAGCGGGGTAAGTAGGCTGGAGAGAGGGATGATTCGCAGCTGGAGACAGGTTTAATACGCGGCA
>VXBC01002478.1:0-16418 GCA_013399945.1 Ploceus nigricollis | reverse complement strand
AAGCTGTGCCAGGAGAAATTTTGGGTTGGATGTCAAAAAAAAAATTTTTCACTGAAAGCATGACTGGGCACGGGAATGGTCTGCCCAGGGAAGTGGTGCAGTCACCGTCCCTGGATGCCTTTAAAAAAGGCTGGATGTGGCACTCAGTGCCATGGTTTAGTTGATGAAGAGGTGTTAGGTCATAGGTTGGACTCTATGATCTTAAAGGTCTTTTCTGACCTAGTTCATTCTGTGATTCTGTCAATTCTAGCTTGCATTACAGATTATGATCTCTTCAAACACGGCTCCATCTGCCTTTGGTGTTTGTGGGGCTTGGGAAAAAAATATCTTCCTTTAAAAACTGAAATTGGGGATGAAGGGCTGTTTATTTCACAGCATTGTTTCATAATTCTGACAGTCACATAATGTTTTGTCTTTAATTCGACCTAGAGGGCACTGCTGTAATGTGATAGGGCTGTTTATTTTGAGTTTTATAAAATTTTGGCCAGAAATTAAACGTAGGTTAGGCAGTCTTCCTCTGAAATATAAGTGTTCCACTGGCAGTGAAAAAAGTTAGTGGTAGGATTTTTTAGATGGGTTTTTAAAACTGAATTTTATTTGCATTGTACTTTTGTTGACTTCTGAAAGATGACATGTCAGAACTGCCTTCCTGAGGGCCATGGTGTACATTGTAGCATCAGCACTTTACTGAAACAAATTCCTCCCAAACTTTGTTTGTCATGTTTTTATCATATTTCATATTTCTTTCCAGTAAACCAATACAACACCAAAATTAGAGAAATCAAAAAGATATGTTGAAAGAACAGCTATATTATCTTTTTTACATACAAAAATAGGAAATATTACTTATTCCTTGTTTAAAAAACTGCTTCAGTCTTCTTCTGATGATCATGTTACCTGGAGAGTCGAGCTGTGCCAGCAGTGTCCTCGAGAGTGGCTGTTGAGCAGCACAGGCTTGAATAAGGGACTGATGGCAGCTTTGAAAGGAAGTCCCCAAAGGATGATGCAAATACAAAAAAAAAGCTCATAGAGCAAGAATTGATGACAGTAATAAATATTTTACAAAAATGGCAGTGATATAAAAGTAATACATAGCATACTGCACTTTCCTAGGTTACCTGGGTTTTGCTTGCTCTGACTGGTAATAGTAGGAGCCCTGCAGCTGGGTGATTGTTCATTAAAGTAATGGTATGGTCTGCTACAGTACTGACATCCAGTATGATGAGGTGGTCATTTTCTTGCTTTGTTACATCTGAAGATATGACATTCAGAGAAAATCTTCCCTCTTTGCATTGACATATTTTTGACACCTAGTGGTATAAAGTATAAATTACTGAAGGTTTATTAATGGGAATACTACTTTACCAGCAGTAACTGCTTAGTAAAGAAATTAAGCAAATAGTATAGCTCAGACAGAATGGAGTCAATTGTTAAACTTCAAAAAAATTACAGTGAATGTTTTAAGAAGAAATTATAACAGGTATTATTTTGCTCCTGTACCATCCTCCAGTTGGGGAAGAGCAAGAAAAGGCTGTCCATGTCCCTCTTTATTTTAAAGCTTTGTGGGACAAGAATGGATTAATTCAGCCACATCACATTGATGCTGAAAAACAGGAAATATAGAGAAACTGAAAGGTATTGTGGGAAAGGGGTTGAGCAACCACAAGAAATTTTTCTGTTGAGTACTGATGAAATTGGTGAGGATGACTGAAAGTTTCAGAAGGATATTGTGAGAGTAAGCAGTGAAATAGCAGGTAAAGTTAGTTGTAGATCAGTATAAAGTAATGCAGATGGAGAATAAATGTATAGCACATGCTCTCCCTCTCTCTTTCAATTGCTTACAGTGCAGATAAGACAATGATGTCACTTCATAAATCTAAGTTCTGTCGGCACCTTCAGATTTGACATTTTGGTACTTGAAGTATATCTCAGAGGTAAACAGAACTGATAAAACTTCAATATTAGCCTAAGGGAGGATCAAGTTTTGGAGTGTTTTCCACCCGAGAACTGAAATTACCTGGTTAGAACTCATCAGTAGAGGATAATACAGCAGAAGGTAAATATGTGTTGCCCTTTGTTGACTTTCTTGTGCCCACCACGTTTCTCTGTCATTTCCCCTCCCATCATGGTTAAGACCAGGCAGCAACCAAGCCTCACCCAGCTGCTCACTCACTCCCCTGCAGCAGGATGAGGAAGAGAACCAGAAGAGTAACAGCTGGAAAACTCATGAGTTGAGATAAGGCTAGTTTAATAGGTAAAGCAAAAACTGTCTACATAAGCAAAGCAAAACAAGAAATTAATTTACCACTTGTCATGGACAGGCAGGTGTTCAGACATGCCCAGGAATGCAGGGCACAATCAAGGCAGGGCACAATCAAGCATTATCGCTTCTACTTCCCTCATCTCTACAGGCTGACCATGATGCCATACAATCTGGGATCTCTTTTGTCACTTGGGGTATCCTGTGCCTCCTCCCAAATCCTTGTGCATTCCCAGCCTTCTTGCTGGTGGGGTAGAGTGAGGAGCAGAAAAGGCCTTGGCCTGAGTAAACCCTGCTCAGCTGTAACTAAAACCCACCTGAGTTAACCATACTGTTTCCAGCACAAATCCAAAGCTCAGACCCACAGTAGCTACTGTGAAGAAAATTAACCCCTTCCCAGCCAAAACCAGTACATCTTCTTAACAGGACTGAGAAGAAAACATGGTGAAAAAAATTCATGGATCAAGATAAAGACACTTAACCCTTATGGGGAAAAAGAAGCTGGTGTTGGGAAATTAATTGCCATTCAAGGGGATACTCTGCAGGAAGCATCAAGACAGAAGAAATCTGTAGAATTTATGGATTTATTGACTGAAGCACTATATGAACAAAATACTTTTCATTCAAAAAAAAGATTGCATATGATTGATATGAATACAAAAATAATTATCAGATTTCTCATTATTTAAACTGGTTTATGTTCTTTTTTCTCATTAGGATTATAGAGAAGAAGGACAAAAAATGGGTAAATTAAAATTCTTTTATTTTGTGTCACAGAAGAACACAGGGCGTCAACAAAAACTAATTTTGGATTTCATAGACTGGAGGAATTAGAGTTATTCTGTCACACATGAGAAAATATTCTGAGGGTTAATAAGTCATTTGTAAAACACCTTTGGGTCCTCAAGAAGGCAGCAGTTACAGAAGCAGCTAATATGATTGAGAATATACTTCATCTTAATTCAGATGTGTATATTTTGTGTAACTTTGATGAAAAGTTATGACAATCAGAATCTATTTGAGGGAGGCTATTTTGCACTCTCTCTCACTGAATTTCATGTTTGGATTTGGTTTTTTGTCTTCCCATTAAAAAAATATATGAAGACTTAATAAACAACAAAGTTTTTTTATCCTGAGCCCTGAGAACTGAGCTGGATGCATTCCCATAACACACTATTCTGCCAAAATGTTGTTCTTGATGATAGCTGTGCTGGCAGTGTCTTCAGATTCTAAAGATTATAATGCTATTTTACACTTGTTGGAGAGAAGCAGAATTTAGTGTTGTGGTTCTTTATCAGAGGTAATGAAGCACCAAGTGATAACAAGAGTTTGTCAAGGCCAGCTTCAGTGACATGTAGAAAGCAAAATCACTTTTGCTTACACACAGAGAAACCCATGAGAGACAACGTGAAAATAACCAGGCATCACTCCAGCCACTTTACAGAAGACTACTGCATTTTGATCTTTTATTAGGTACTGAATATAACACAAAACACCGTTAGTCTTATAATTGTCATTCATTAATGGATCTTAGGCCTGTAATGAAAAACAGTTGTCAACAGCAGCAATGAACAAAGCAATTGTGATTCTGCTGTCATAATGTATTGCAAAGGTGTGTCCAGTGCCAAGGAAGAAATCACCACGAATGGTCCCCCACTTTACACTGTGCCTGCCTTTTCCATGGCATGACTTGTTTTTTTCTCTGAAATATTTGTTTTCCTATGGGACTTCATCAATTTTGTTTATCTATTTGCATTTTTATTTTTCTTGTATTCAGGTTTGTGCTTTGACCAGGTCAGGGCCCATGAATTCTCTGGCTGCTGAATATCTTTCTTTAGTGCCTTTGTAGCAGAGAACAGGTTGTTCTGTGCTGTGTCTCTGCTTTGTGAGTGCAATGTATCTGAAAATCTGTAACTCTTGTATGGGTAGAATGTCAAAAGGGCTTGTTAACCCTCAGAAATAAAAGCAATTTACAGAAGGTATTGAAAGAGGTTTCTTATTGCTTTTTTCAGCTGTAGTTATTTATTTTCCTCAATAGATGCTGAAATGAAAGGGTAAAAGGGTTTTTCCTTGGATGAAGTAGTTATATAGTATAGTCATGCTTGACCTTTAACTGAGAAAGCAATTTTTTATCTTAATTTCAGTTTGTGTGTTCTTTGGGATATTTCTTCTAGACCTCAGCTTGAAATTGAAAGGTGTCATAGCATGTTTTGGGTACATTTTAGGTGAAAACCCTGCAGATGTTTAGGAATCTTACAGTTCATCAATCATATAAGGCATCATTATAGTACCCTCTAAACTCTACAATTCTGGAAGGGCTGTTTGGTTAGGGCTTTTTCCACCTTTTTTTTTGTTTTTTTTTTGTTTGTTTGCATTTGATTGTTTGTTTGTTTTCCTGTTATAACCACTCTAGAATTTCCTGCTAGAAGTTAACTCATTGAGGGGTTGGGGTGGAGGAATTCTTATTAATGCTTTATATATCACATTTTTTTCAGTATCATAGAATAGTAAATTGAGTGATTGGTTGAATAGCCCTTTACAGTACAACATAATTTAGAGTCTGAGAATAGTGCTTTTGTGTGACAGCTTGTATTAACTACTTTTACAAAGACTTCTTGTGATAATACAGATTTCTAAAAAGCAAGTTGAAAGTTAATGGCTTCTTTGAGAAACAGTGCTTGAATAACTGTGGCTACTAATATAAGTAAATGAAAGATGAACTGTACAAGTGAGGCACAGAGAAATGAAAAATCATTTGATTGCAAGTCATTGACAAGTGAAGTAGTGAAAGCCCTTTTTCATTGTACAGGAGTTTTTTGATCAAAGGCAAATTGTCGGAAATTAAATTTCAAACATAAGTAGACAAAAAATCAGTTGATTATGGGGGAGGGGAAACTATACCATTCTGCTTGTATATATCAATCTTTAAAGGATAATTTTAAGATATATTCTTGGTTGTTTGTTTCTGCCAGCCAGTCATAGCTTGTTGAATTATGTTAGTTTTTGCTGTTGCTACTCATATAAAGATACTAGACATGCAACAGAGATTTTAAAATTCTAGTTCAACAAAACCTTTCCCTCATCTTCCAAACTCAAAGATAGTCTGTATTGCACGAAAATCACTCTTTCCCCTCTCTAATTTAGGTGACATTAGAAATTTCAATTTACTTACATTGAAGAAAACAAAACTAAAATTCTGAATGTGTACATTTAGCCAACTATGAAGACCTTTTTATATCGCTGTCTAGGATGGGGATCATAGAAAAGGAATTCAGTCCTGTTGTTGTGGGTTGGTTTGGTTTATAAATGCACATGTGAGATGGAAGGGCATATGTCTGCAATTAACAATTCTTTTCAGCAATCTGAACAATTGGTTTTTTCCTAGGGAGAAAAACAGAATACTGTGAAAAATGCATTTCTCCAAAATAAATTGCATCTTCAAAATGTTTCTTACTTTCAGTAAATCATAATCTAGTTTCCTGTAGTCTTGCAAAGTTGCCCCATCATGACTGTGTCAGCAGAACTAATTTTTTTTTAAGAAAGTACTATAATGCCAAATTAATTTTTTGGGATAGGTAAATAGCTTATGTCAGAAAAGGGGAATGCAATTTTGGAAAATTATATAACACAGGTATTTCTTCTCTTCATTATTTTAAACCTTAGGAGAGAAACCATTTCTTTTAGCAGATGCTTTATTTTAAAAGTAATCTGATGGTAATAATTTTATTTTATGTTTTTAAAAGCATTTTTACTTGCAATTAAATTTAGCAAAAAGACACGGTACTTTTTAAACTGATTTTCCTTGAGCTGGCATTAATTCAGGTGATAAAGGGATGGAATTTATGGATAGTCTAGATGTATTTTAGAAGTTTGTTTTATAGAGACTCTAATTCAAAGCATTCCAAAATAAATTATATCCTGCTTCATAATAAGCGTGTTTAGTTATGGGCCAATGCACAAAGTATGGGTCTAGGCACTCCTAAACAGAGGTTTCAACTTGATTTTCCAAGGAAATGAGACTTATGTGAACAGACTAATTGTATCTGTCTTTGGACCTTTTGTGTGATTTTAGCTGATCTCCACAAAGAGGTTGAAGGTAGAAACCTGAAATTCTTCACTTCAGAGAATTTAGTGCTGCTGGATGGTTATAAATAGAGAAAGGAGAAAACTACTCAAAGTAACCCAGTTGCAATAAAAGCAAAGAGTCGGCAGAGGAGAGGCTCTTTTCAAAGCACCAGAAGAAGGAGCTGTGTTCATTCAGTCACAAAATGTGACTGAGCATGTAGCATCATATCCTTAGAGACTTGGGCACACAACATCAGATCTTCTGCTTCCTTCCAGGAAGGGCATAGTTTTTCTTGTTCTTTTTTGTTTTGTAAGCTCTTATATTGAGAGAGAACATTGGCCTCCTTCCAGAGCAAAGTTATTCAGTATCCACTTTGGGGGCTTAAATTTGTGTGCTGCTTTACATGACCAAGTATAAAACAAGTGAGTTAATTGGACTCTACATGGAAGTCAGGAACGAAATTTTCCGCTTCTTAAATGGCAACCTTCCCTGCCACACAAGCAATATGCATGTGCTCAGCTGGGACATGTTTGTTGGTATTAGAATATGTGGGACTTGTTGAGGATGTGTTGGGAGTCTTTTTTTGCTGATTTTATGTTGATTTTGTTTGGGGTTTTTTTTATGGTCCTATTCATCAGAATGCCTTATTGTATTTAAAAGTTAGCAGACTCTTAATGACACTGCTTCCAGTAGTGCCACTGCTTCAAATGGTGAAGTTTTTTTCTGGCATGTCATATTAAAATTGTGTGTTCATAAGACATAATACTAGTCACTAATTATTATTAAGAGACCCGTAGGAGTCTGTACAGTCTTGTAAATACATGGACCATTTCCTTTTACTTTAAAGACTTCAAGTTTCCCTACTATGCCGTGTTGTTGACAAGACTGAGTACTGGGATCTCTTTCCTCTTATTGCTGCCAGTACTAGAGAGGTTGTTTGTGTCATTGTTTGCATTACTCCACTGAATTTAAATAAATGTGACTGGCTGGGTTCAGAGTTGCTTTTTACCTCTTCTTTGGTAAATTCAGAGTAATGGGCTGCTGGCAGTCCTCCTTCCTAAATAGTTTCTAGACACACCCAGATGCCAAAGCAATAGTAACATGGTTTTTCTGGTTTTCTTAGCATCTAAGTTCCAACTACCCACTTACGTGTTTTCTAGTGGAATTGCTGAATTAATTTGTTCTTCAAAGCAGGTGACTGTTGGTTAGAAATCTGCAGGTATTTCTCTACCTTATAAAATCTCAGAGCTACCAAAAATGTAACAGAGTTTTCCTCCTAACTTACAAATTAATTCCAAGTTTTGTGTCATCTTCATGTTATTTTGTTCGAGGGGTAGGGCTGTTTTGCATAGTTTTGTGGGGTTTTTTTGGTTCTTTGGGTTTTCTACTACTCTTTCAGTAAAATATTATGTTACATATATTTTCATTTTGCTTTGGTTCTTTTGCGCTAGGGGAGAGAGTTTAGCTTACACAGAGCTAACCCTTCAAGTTATTTCAATTAATTATAACTGACTTTTGGATGCTTCTGGGAAAAAATAACATAAAAAACAGTAACTGGAACAATATCACAAGTGGAAGAGCAGAAAGGAGGAAAAAGCAGGTCTTAAAAAGTGTATACTTCTATGGTTTCTCACAGAAAAATAAAAGATGGGAGAAAGACTGTGTATATGTATGGGATTTTAAAGAAAGTTTGAGTTGAACTGGCTTACTTGAGTCTCTAAACTGAATTACATTTGTGATAGTGGTGATTTTTAATTTCTTACATGTCCATATCTTTGAGGTAGGTTCATAATTCCTTTTTTTGAAGGAGCATATTTTCTCAAAAAATACTATGAAGGGCACCCATACTTTAGACTGGGCTGTTTTTAAGATAAGTAAATATTGATGAATACTGAGTCAATGGGGAAAAAATGTGTTGTTTTTTTTTTTTTTTCTGGTCAATATCACCTATGTATTCATAAGTACAAACATTTGAGCAGAGGTACGCCCATAAACCTACCAAAATCAGCTCTGAGGTACTCTTCAGAGCTGATACTTTGTTAGACTTTGACCACAAAATGTCGTATCTGTATCTCCTGGATATAGATATATATTTTTCTCTTTATATGGCCTTTCATCTAAAATATTCTGACCTTATAGTTGCTATTTCTGTGTAGCATTTAACATAACACACCAAGTTACGCAAGCACACAGCACATAGTAACAAGGCTTGGGTTTAGTGCATTAGGAATGATTGGAAGGAAGCCCTTCAGCCAGCAGTGAAAATTGTTCTCCGCTTACTTTGCAATGTTATAAATATTAGTGGCGTAAATAGTACATATAGATAAGATGTGATCTGATAATGAGAAGGAAGGGCAGTAGTGATGGGAAAAATCATTAATGATTCAGAGCTTGTAAGTGAGGATTCCAGACTTAGTGCTGCACTTGGGAGTGAAGGGTTACATATAAGGGTTCACACTAGAAGGATATGTACAAGTGGTGAATATTTTCTGGCTTTTAAGAACAGACTTCAATGTACTGCAGACCAAATATCCTTTCTCTTCCCCATGCTCATTCCTTTGTAATAACTGAATAATTGCATTTCTGCCTTTGTGGCTGTAAAAGCATTATTTATTGGCAAAGGGAAGCTCGAAAAACAAGTCTCCTAAGGGTGCAGAAGATAGAACAGAGTCCCGTTATTCTCTGAGCTGTGGTTTGAGGAGATTTAAAGTGTCAAAACTTTGCTAGAGAGACTAAAATAAAGTCACCGTACAGAGACTGCTGTGTCTGAATATATTTTTTCACCCAACTTCTCTATCAGAACTTGATGCTTCTGCATAGAATCTGGATGGAAGGATATGCCCCTGGCTCTGTTGCCTGGGTTTAATCTGGCAAATTCACATCTGTTGTCATCACAATGAAATCAACCAGAGTACATCTCTCAGAGACCTTCTTCGACAGAATAAGGAAAAAAATCTCAATCAGAAGGCAAGAAAAAATTGTAATTTTAAAATGATTGATTCATCAAAGGCTCTAAGAAAATAAAGTTAAAAACAGAAAAAGACAAAAGTGTGTGTTTTTAGATTTGGCATGAGGAGCCAGAGGTTGAGTCAGTCCTGAGAGGAAGATACTTGAAAATGTGTGTCACAGCTGGAGAGTTTTGATACCTGCACACAACTGGCTGTATGAAACACATGCTCTCTGCATGAAAGCCATGTGACTGCTATTGCTGACAACTTTTTCCAGTTCATTAGATTTTCTTGTACAGTCTTGCTTGCATAATTTGGTTTTAAGATAGAAATGAGTGAATGTGTACAGTTGAAAAATCTTTATTCTTAGAAGAGAAACATACTATTTTACAGACATTTACGGTAATATGTGAATAATGCCTTGCAATGGAAGATCTGAGTATTTTATTTTAATGGAAAGTTTAATGGGCATTTCTCTAAAGGAAAATTGGCAAATTTCTATTTTGCGGCAATTAAATCCCTTAGTGAACAAGAAACAAAGAAATTAATTGCATATGAAAAGACCAATTAGTAGCAACTCAGCCAAAATCATTTATATCAGCATCTGCTGTCATGTTAAAAATGAAAAGGCCACTTCAGAAAGAGAACCAGCTGGAACGCTCCTCTAGGCCTGCTCTTTCCTTAGTGCTAGAGCTTGTGACACATTTTATGGATTTATGATGTCCCAACAAAATTGTTGTTTGAAGTGAATTTTCCACAATGAAGAAGTGGTTTTATTGTTAGTCTATTTCCTATCAAACACCATGGTTCCATTTTTACGGTCCTGTTTTCCACTCTTGTGTGTGTATTAAAACATGAAGTATACTATTCTTTTCATTAATTTTATTTAGATATTCTTGCAATGTGTAAAGTGACTCTAAAGGCCATTATATTGATGCTGGTCAGCAAATCTAAGCATCTTTCTTGGAAGGATGAAGAGCATTTTCCAGGGCAGAAAGTGCAACTCTCATACTGGATTTCTCTTTGCATTTTGTGGGGTTATTTTTTTGTTTTGTTTTGTTTTGTTTTGTTTTGTTTGGGGTTTTTTGTTTGCTTTGTTTGCTTTGGGTTTTGTTTGTGATGGGGTATCTTTGTGTGGATTTTTGTTTGGTTTTTTTGGTTGTTGTTTGGTTGGTATGGGTTTTTTTGCAAGCCATTTCCACATCTTGTTTGACTGGGAGATTAATTCGGAGGCATGGAGACATGCCTGCTTGCTGCCTAGAGGCCACACTGCCAGCACAGCAAGGAAGTCTCTTTACTCTAGCAGTGATCATGGTGTTACCTATTTGCAAGGGCTGGTCTACTCTGAGCATGTGCTGTGGTCAGTAGCTGTCAAGCCGAGCCTACAAAGGCCCTCTTTGCTTGCAAAAAATATGGATTTCAATGACTTTGACATTTACAGCAGTATTTATCTAGTCATCTGTAGATCAGCAAGAATAGAGTGAGTTAAGGAAAGATGGAATTTGGTGTGCAAACCTTATTCACTGTGCTTCATCAAATTGCAATGGTAGCACTCACTGGTGAATATTGGCTTTGAGGAGAATGTGTGGTAGACCTGTGGGGAAAAAACCTGCAGAGCTCAGAGCAGCAGCTCATCACAGGAAAAAGAAGCTTCAACAACATTTTGTATCCTTTAAACAAAATATCTTCCTTTCTGTCTCATGATTCTTAACACCAGTGATAATTTGCACTGGTAGAGAATAAATTCTATCTGGATGCAAGATACAGTGAAGAAATCCTGAATTAATTTTTTCAATTCTTGTTGTACCGTGAAAAACTGTATTTCTTAGAAGAAAAAAGAAATAGTATGTTATACACACAACATTAAATTAATGTGACATTAAAGAGTGTATCTCACAGTTTTCAAGTATTTATATAATGCTATTTAAAAACTGATGGGAAAAGTAGACAAATTTGCCCCTAGACTAGAGTGTACAACAAATTTAATTGAAGCAACAGAATAAATAAAAGATAGGTAATTCACATCAAAGAGGAAAAAGATCACATGATAAAACCATAGAAATCACAAAATAGCTTGGGTTGAAAGCTGCCTTAAAGTTTAGCATCTAGTTCCACCCCCTTGTCATGGAGTGGCCTCTCTGCCACCTGCTGTAGCAGGTTGCCCAGGGCCCCATCCAACCTGGCCTTGAAAGAGGATGTGAAAACTGCAATAACACGGGCTTTCAGGAACTGGCTCCAGGTCAGATTTTGTCTCTGTAATATAGTACGTTGAACAGGTTTGGTAAAACAAAAGTTCTAGTCTTATACTAGAAATTTGAAAGAAAAATCATTTTTATTTGGGAAGTAAAATTGTTTTGGTGGGGTTTTTTTTCCACTTGATTATTTTGTTTCTTAAATAAACAGGTCTGTCCCTCTGAATTCCTCCCTCAATTTTATTGTGTCTTAGAATATAAGTATATCTGAGTGACAAATATATTATTCTGAAGGAAATCAGTATTAATTTACACAGAAATTTCTGAAGCTGAGACTTAGTGATAGGCAGTACAGTAAAAAACAGGGTAATTGTATGTTTTACGGCTGGTATGTTTCTCTCCTGCTCTGTTTTTGTATGACTTTGTGCTGCTGCTATTTCTTCTTTTATTCTGCTATCTCTTAGTTATTGAAAAAAAAAATTAAGGAAGTCTGAAATTTGTAATATCTTAGAGAATTTTTGTAATTTGCAAGTCTCTGAATACATTGCTTAAGACACCTTGTGTGAAAATTCTTGGAAACTGACAAGCACTCTTTAAAAACAGAAATCTAATGTGTAAGTGTCCAAAGAAAGAAGAACTGTGTGCATTGTCAAAACTTTCCTGGGAGAGGAGCTTAAGTAGTATCAACCTTTATGGCATTATTAGTGGAAGAGAGCAGATACAAACTTCACACACTACTTATTCATTCACATTGGTGCAGTGGAAACACCCTGACCATCTTGCAAGCCTTCTGCCACACCTGCTAGAGGGCAGCTACCCTGTCAGAATTCCACATAAACGCTTGTACTGGCCAGTGTCTGAGGTACTTCAGCACTTTAGTTATGTGCTCAAACTATTTGCACTACAATGAGCTCAATCTATGCTCTGGGAAAAGAAAAAAAAAAAAAAAAACCAAAAAAAACACCCCAAGACAAACAAACAAACAAACCCCAAAAAACGAAAACAAAAACCCCCACACATTTATGGGATAAGAAGCTGTTGATGGCTAATGGAATAAAAGAAAATAGAGAGTTTCTTTACTCTGGGTGACCTCCACAGGTCTCTTCCAAACTCAACCATTCTGTAACTCTGTGACCCCTACAGGGATGGTGATAGACAGACCACAGAGAGGTCACAGTCCTTGGGGCAGTGTGGGAAGATATAGTCTGGGAGGTAGATAGTGGGGAAAAAAGGCCCATAGGAGATCTACAGCTTTAGTGAGTTTTTGAGCAGATATCTGAGAGGTCTTTTTGGTATTTGGAAGCCTGACCTTCTCCATAGCTGTGAGCCATGAGATCATGGGGCCTCTGTTAGTTAAGAGCACAGCAAAGCTAGGAATATCTAGCACTGAGTTTGTTAGCCTGAAAGAGACTTGACAGGAGATTTACCAAAACACCAGGCTTTTCCCCTGCTTTCTTTCATTTCTATTCCTTCTACTTAAAGGAACAATTTTTGTCTCATGAGCAGAAGCAAGGTAATTCAGGGCTACAGATGCTATGGTGTTACAAAAAGAAAATTGTGAAAGTTAAAAGCTTCTTCCTGCTTTACCAGTAGAAAAATAAAATTGATTATTGGTAGAAAGACTAGAGTGACAAGATTCTTTATTTTCTTTTTTCCCTTCAAGTCACAGTAGAGGAACTAAGGGATTTTTCAATAATAACCCTTTTGACCACAGGGTATGTTACAGCATTCTTGTGCAAAAAAACCCTATTTGGGATAAGGGATCAAAAAATTGGGCAACCAAAATATAAAGCCGTAGGAAGCTCAAACGGAACAGGTACAAATAGTGAGCTGGAAAGTGGAGTAGGAAGTCTACAAGTAAGTAAAACTTAGTATTGTATGAGTTAGTATTTTATTCCTAATTGTCCTCTGTTAAATTAATGTTTATTTCCTTTTCCTTTTCACAGAATCTGAAAATATTGTGATTTGGAAGGGACTCACCAGGATCACTGGGTCCAATTCTTAAGTGAATGGCCTGTACAGGCATCAAACCCACAACCTTGGCATTGTTACCACTATGCTTTGATGCTGGATATATGCTTGTCATTTCCCTGCTCAGCTGGCTTCTTCTCTATGTTCCTGTTAGCAACAAATCAAATTAATTAAACGGAACGTAACACACATTACCCTGAATTTCAAGAGATAACATTTCTTAGAAGTCTCTCAAAAGCTGACAGCTATTCTTTTGTTATACTATGTCAATAAGTCTCAAGATTGCCTGGCACAAAACTGCATTATAGATTAGCATAAGGACTAGAGACATGTTGCTGCAAATTTCTGGTCTGTAATTTCCTGTACGACACAGACCATAGAACTTCCTTTCATCCCAGCTTGTCTGTTTTTCTAAAAGCTCCAATTAAAAATAAAATAAGAGTCACTATAATAGTAAATTAATTTCAGCTCCCGGTAAAGTATTCCAGTGATAGGTTACTCTCATAGGAATGGGTGGAAAGTTTGCCTTGTTCTGTTCCATGCCAAGGTTCCACTTTTGATGTGTGGAGATTGTTACATATTTGTTGGTTATCTTGCAAATTCATCTGTTACGTTCTGTTCTACACGTTGTGCGATTAAGTTACTCATGCTTATACTCTTTGATCCCTTAAAAGTTTTTCTGTTCTCATGAAGACCTACATTAGGCATGGCTCCAGTCCTTTAAACAGGATCAATTCCAAGTTTCTTCATTGTGGAGGATAAAAATCTAGAGGCAGACTGGCTAAGCTAGCTTTTTCCCAATTTTCATTGGCAGCACCAAACCGAGCCTGGCTCCATCCTCTTGACACCCTCCCCTCAGACACTCACAGACACTGATGAGGTCCCCTCTCAGTCATCTCTGCTCAAGGCTGAGCAGGCCCAGCTCCCTCAGCCTTTCCTCCCAAGAGAGATGCTCCTGTCCCCCCATCATCTTTGTCACCCTCCTCTGGACCAGCCCCAGCAGCTCTGTGTCTCTCTTGTCCTGAGGAGCCCAGAACTGGACACAGCACTCCAGATGTGCCTCACCAGGGCTGAGCAGAGGGCCAGGATCACCTCCCCCAGCCTGCTGGCACTGCTCTTCCCAATGCACCCCAGGACACCACTGGCCTTCTTGGCCACCAGGACACACTGCTGGCTCATGGACAGCTTGCTGCCCACCAGGTCCCCCAGGTCCTTCTCCTCAGAGCTGCTCTCCAGCAGATCAGCTCCCAGCCTGTGCTGGTGCCTGGGGTTCTTCCTCCCCAGGGGCAGGACCCTGCATTTGCCTTTGTTGAATTTCAGACAGTTCTTCTCTGCCCACCTCTCCTCCCTGTCGAGGCCCTTCTGAAGGGCTCCACGGCCCTCTGGGGTATCGGTCACTGCTCCCACCCTTTTATCAAAAAAAAATCTTATCTGAGGCAGGTTGTGTAAGCCCTATTTATTAGAAGGCTGTGGATTTTTCTATTTTACTACTACCACAGCTCTCAGTTGAAAAGTTCTATGATGGTGTCTTCTCGTTCTTAAAGCAAAATTGAATTACTGATGAGTAATAAATGAACTATGAAACACAGCCATTTGTCCAGCAGAATTCTTTAGAAGGCATTTTTATAGCAGTTTCATTTTTATGAAATGCATTTCATAAAATTTCATTTTATTTTTAGCAGCGTTCAGCATTTTTTTCTTTTTAATATCTAAGGTAGTAGAGACAAAGAGGATAAAAAGAGGGTCTGGACTGTAGACATCAAACCTACATCACTCCACAGGTGCAGAGTATTCATAGATTGAAAATAAAATTATATATTCTGAAAATATTGATCAACATGGTATTCTGCTATTCAAATATGGTACTGTTCTCATAAATGGAAACAACCTTTTGGTTTAAAATTGCATGTCATTCATTTTGATGACATACGTAGTTAGTTATTTTAAAAGAAAAAGAGTATCATACAGTACTATGTAACTACAGGTTTTTAAACAATAAATTGTAAATAATGACCTCTATTACAAGCCATATTTTATTCACATTAATATGCAAAATGAAAGAGGTAAAGTTTACTATGTGAAGTCAGAGAGCAGCATAAAGAACATAAAAAGTTCTCATGTGTGTTCCTTGAAAAATGTTTTTTAACCATTTTTATGGAAAGGTTTGCAGCACCAGAACACAGGTCCATTTCTTTCACAGAGCTGAGTCATAAAAAATTAGAAAACCCACACCTAGTATTTGCAATGCCTTTGACAAATAAACATTCACTCTCCATCTCCTGTCCCAGAGTGTTTGGAAAAAATTGCCAACAGGAATACATCAGAACTTACAAGCTAAAATTTTGGGGGTTTTGTTCTTCCATTTGTTTTTTATCACTTTAAAAGTAACAGTTATCTACAGGGTAGAGGCAAATGGGTTTTCTTACATTCCTTGTTGACATAATTCAGTACTAAACTGCGCAGGCATTTAAGATGCATCTCTGCATATCAGTCGTGTCAGGGCAATCCCATGCACAAACACAGGCTGGAAGGTGAATTAATGGAGAGCAGTCCTGCCAAGAAGAACTTGGGAGTGCTGGTGGATGAAAAGCTGGACATGACCCAGCAATAAGCACTCACANCCAGCCATGGGCACTCCCAGCCCAGAGAGCCAAACGTGTCCTGGGCTGCATCCAAAGCAGTGTGGGCAGCAGGGCCAGGGAGGGGATTCTGCCCCTCTGCTCTGCTCTGCTGAGACCCCACCTGCAGGGCTGCATCCAGCTCTGGGGTCCCCTACATAAGAAAGACTTCAACCTGTTAACCAGAGGGCCAGGAAGATGACTCAGGGGCTGGAGCAGCTCTCCTCAGAAGACAGGCTGACACAGTCGCAGCTGTTCAGCCTGGAGAAGAGAAGGCTCAAGGGAGACATGAGAGCTCTACCTAAAGAGTCCCTACAGGAAAACAGACTTCTGGCAATGTCATATAGTGATAGGACAAGAGGG
>VXBC01002477.1:53436-67402 GCA_013399945.1 Ploceus nigricollis | reverse complement strand
AAAAAAAAAAAAAAAAGGTTGGCAGATGAAACCCATGTGCAGTCAAACGCAGGGACTAGAATGTTCAATGGATTTTTTTTTTCTTATTCCTCACTCCAACATATCTGTGTTCTTGTAACTGTTCCATGTCCCACAGAGCCCCCATAAAATTCACTGCTAAGGAGATGGCAGAGCAAGAGGTGTGGTTATAATGAAGCAGGCATGAGACAAAGAGGGTTTAAAAGAGGTGCAGAAGAGCCACTCTCATCCAGAGTCCGAGCTAATTCTGATGAGAATGAGAGGGTCGGTGCTTCTGTTCTTGATTTCCCCATCCAGTAGGGAAGGCCCTACATTGGATGTGAGCACGGAATAATGGCACCACCCCCAGCAGAAATCCAAGTCATGCCACAAACACACATCCCACTGGTGACTGTTCAATTGACCTGATCCACTGTAACTCTCTGGGCCGTTGTTTTCAGCCTCTGGAAGGGGTGGCTTTCTCTTTTTCTCCCTGGATTATAAATAACAGCCAAGTCACCTGGCTCTCTGCCACACAACACAGCAGAGAAATTCTGTTTTCTGGAGCCTAAGGTCCAAATCTCCAGGACAGAGAGTCCAGCATGTTCCAACAGATTCATGCAACCTAAATGCACTTTTTTCAACAACAGAAGTCCAGGTCAGAATGGACCATCACCACTATCTTTGGACCAATATACCTGGCAAGTATTGAACATAGGGGGTGGAATAAAAAGTAACTTTTTTTTTTTCACCACTGGGTATTATTTGTTATTTATTTGGGAGAAAATCTGAATCAGTGAGGAATGCCATGTCTTAGAGCATGCTGCTACTCTGAGATAAGTGCATTTTGCCTCAGGTATGCAGTGAGTCACCAGGGTGATGGCTGGTGCATTCCAGCACCCTGAGAAGTGGAGCTGTTGTTACCTCACAGTAACCACATGCCTTGAGCAATATTATTTCTCACCTACAATAGGGTCTTTTTATCTGGTTAAGACAAAGTGATGCCATCGATTTTCAGGAACTATGTTGAAAGTGCTTCACAAAAAACTCTGCATAAACGCAGCCCCTCGAGCTATTCTGGTTAGTGGCCAGAGCAGGAAAGGACAAATCAAAATATTCAGGAATCTATTTACAGAAACATGGTCAGGTAAACCAAGAAGGAGCCGTGGTGTGTGTACCCTATCCAGGTGTCTAGGACCAAGATCTTTGTGTGAAACACAGCTGTTTAGATGCAGCTTTTATGGCACTGTTTCCCAAGCAGCATGTTAAAGAGCGAGTATAAAAACTCTAGTTCCTTTATTTTATTTGGATGCTTCCCAAAGCAAAGACTGCTACATACTCTGTGTGTGCACACCTCTCCCTGAGCAGTCCTGAACTCAGCTGCTGCCTGTCCATGGAAATGGGGATATTCCTAACAAGGAACTTTGCCTCAATCCATCTTCACTTCCTGCTGCCCAGGCATGCCCTGGTACCAGCAGGTTTCAGATTTCCATACCAATCACTTCATTCTGTGTGGGTTAAACATTAGGCAGAAATTTAAGTCTGGGGAATCCTAGAGGTTCTTATTCTCTCTGTTTTTTTCACTGGGTATCCATTTGCTCATGGCAGCTCTGAAGCAGCCCAGGTGTCCCCTGGAGAGCATTGTCATCCCCAGTGTCCCAGTAGATTCATACCCTGAGCTCAGTCTCTGCCAGCAATGAATTCTGCACACAGACACTCAAGGCAGCTGAAAGGGCTGTGGCTGTCAAGTGTTTCTTTTTGTCATGCTCAATTCTTGTTTTCAAGTTCTTCTTATGCTTGTGACACCTTCTCCAGGAATAAACATTTCTTTCCCTGTTTGCTATAGACCAATTCCCTCCCAGCCAGCCAGCATTTAACTCTTCCAATGTTTCCTGAGGAAAATCACCCAGCTCACCTCTGGAGGGAGTGATCTATTGTATAAAATGTTCAGGACCAACTTGGACACCTGGGATCTATTTTTAGCTCTGCTGCTGCTGATAGACACATGTTCTCAAGGGAATCACGTTACTCCTCCTCACTTCTCCTTGCATCTGTGTAATACAAGAGATAAATTACAGATCTAATACTCTTGTCAGGATTATTTGTGTTTGTGTAACTTCCACCTGGAAGCCAGACTGAGCTAACTGCAGTTGCCCACCCAGTTTTTTTGCCTACACAACATAAAAGCACAAATGCAGCCATAAATTGAGGTATTTATGGGCAGTGTTACAACTGAGAGCACCATGGGTTGCAGTTATCCACACCAGCAGGACTAAACCACCATGGGAATTCTAGCACCCTCTACCAAAGCCTCTCTGGGCTCTGTAGGTCACCCTGAGGGAACTTCTAAGGTTTGCCTCACAAACCTCAGTATGGCAACAGGTGAAGTCAAAAGGAAGCAGTACTGACCCTGTTGGTCATGAGAGAGATGTAGAAAGAACCTGTTTGACACAAAACCAGAGGCAGAACTTGGAAAAAACCCACTTCCAGACCTAGGTTAAATGTCTTTAATCTCCAAATCATCCATCTCTACACATGTTGACAAAAACCACTCTGTAGGGGCAAAGTAATTATTTTTATTCTCTTTCTTTCCTTGCTGCTTCACCAATACTGGATCAATATTGTCATTAAAGCTCTGAGAATAGGTTCTGCTGGTTAATCTGTGCCTTGAGTACAACAGAGAGAGAAAGGAAAACAAAAACCCCTCAGTCATGTCACTCTTCCACAGCCATCGCCAGTCCCTTTTTTTGGGAAAAGGGGCACATCCATGGATGTCTCTTTCACAAACAGCAAGGCACATGGTCCTGGGTTTTCAATAGGCATTTGGAGCCCAGGAGAGCTCTCTCACCAGGGGCAATTTGTAGGTAGGTCAGGTTTAGAGGATGAACTGACTGAGGTATCCTATAAATAGCTGGCTTATTGTATATTTAGTGTATGCCTTTAACAGGCTTATGCTGCCATTAAGTCTTGTGTGGAAGAAGGGAGCCATTGTGCCACTGCAACACCAGCCTAATTAGCTTTGCTGAGGATTTCTTTAACAGGTTTATTCTAACAAGTTTAAATGTCTGATAACTCATTTGTTATAAGTCCTTTTAATGAGTCTCTGTCTTCCTCTGTTGGGTTTAATTCGTGTTGCTGCTGCTCAGTAAGGTTTTGCATCTACACAGAAGGCTGATTGTGATGTGCTTAGGCTTTGATAAGCTTTATTCTTGCAGCAGATTCCTTTCAGTGTGCTGAAGTAGGTGGAGGCACGTATATTCCTGTAAATAGGAATGTGTGGAAGAATGAACTTTTTTTGAATTGCATTTCAGTGCTGTGCCTTTCATCCAGAGAGGCCTGAGCAGTCTCACCAACTCCTGCACTCAAATTCTGCTCGCTGGAAGACTCCCATTGATTTCAAGTGGGTTTTTAATCACAGACAGAACTCCTGATTGGTGCATTCACCACCAAAATGATAAGGGGTAAATTGTGCAAAAGATAACTGCAAGCATGGTCTGAGCCTGCTGATATCTCCACAGCACCCTGAGGGTCCCTTGGGTGACAGGGTGAGGTGTTCCCAAGCCATGTACAAGGGCATCATGTAGGACAGGGGGTTGTTCTGACCCTGATGCTGAAGGTGAGATGGTTTCAAATCCTCTGACTGGGCAAAGTATCCTATTACAGCCTCTTCCAGGCTCTCAGAATGTGCAGAGATGCACAGTTTTCTTTGTGCACCTCCAAACACCTCTGTTCTGGAGGCAATTAAACATAAATTTAGCTGCACTCTTATGAGATGTTGTATCTGAATTACTTCAGCAGGTAGGGAAACTCAAGCAAAACCTATCAGAGCATTAATCAGAGTTGCCCCACGGATCACTGGAATAGATTTTAGCTTTCCCAGCCCAGTTCTGCAATCTCAGGCTTTGTGTTCTCCATGTAGAAATAAATATCAGCTTGTTCTAGAATAAAAGAAGAAAGCACTTTTGTTTAGGCCAAAATATATTATTGTTCTTCAGATTCAAATAATAATTATAATTGATAGTAAATAGTACACAGATAATGCTCAAATTTTAATCAAATTATGTAATAATTATTATATTAATTATAATTAATTAATTATAATATTAATAATAATTAATTATTAATTATATAATATATAATATATTACTATTATATATAACCCAAATTAATAAAGACAGTCAAAGGATGTGTGACCCACATTGTTACACTGTGCACCACTTGATCCAGACAACGTGGACAGACAAACTCCTCTTTTGATCTTATTCACAGCCAGATTCACCCAGGCAGTGCCTCAGCCAGAGAGAGCACCATGAACTTGATGTCTGGTGGCAGAATTTTGTGTCATCCTTAGAACGTTATTTTGCACAGCAAATTAAAAAGGAGGTTCAGGGAAAAGCCAACACTTTGCCTCTTGCAGTCAGGGAATCTGCTGCAAGAATGAAGTCATGTCTCTGTGGAAAGGGAGGAGGAACTGCAGTAGATATATGTGCTCACACTGACAGAAAGCCTCAATCTTCTAGATTTACTTCCTAACACATTTAGGATAAGGTGGAAATATTCTTATCATTTTTATAGATGAGAACCTGACAGGCTGAGGGCACTTATCTGTGAAGTAACATAGAAAAGATGTGTCCAGACAGCAAATTTAACTGTTGCTTTCAAAATATCACCCCTGTTTCCTAACCCTTGGATCAACCTTCTTCTAATGGAAGCTTTCAGTCCATAGTACCTCAAACCCCTGAGTTCATACCACCAGAAATAAGTGAAGAATTAACTATCATGGCTTTCTGTAGAAAGGGAGTCTGGAAGAGGCCCTGGAAATAGCTGCTTGCTCAATTTGCTTCACCTCAGCTCTGCCAGTGGTTTTTTTTTCAGGGTCTGCTAGCAGAAGTTTAACATTGTAAGGGAAAAGGAAGAATTAAAAATTATTTTCCACCCAAGTTTTACTAAAGAGTTCTCAATGTGGCAGGAAATATTTCCAGCATGTGATGTTCCTTCTCAGCAGCATTTCTAAACACAGAGACTCATCTCTACAGGACAGAGATGGATACATACTCCCTGATGGAACGGGTTTTTACTTAAAAATATCATTATTTTGACCCCAAACTCTACATGGAAAAGGCTTTTATTTCAATAGCACTTCTCAATCACAGGATTCTACTTACACTGAAAACAGAGACAAAGAAACTTTCAGCCTGGCCCCTTGAGATGTGCAGGAGATCAGAGGCTGGGACTCCAGTTTGGGTCCCTGTGTGACCCTGGGGGCTCTTTGCTGCAGGGAGTGGCACTGCAGTGATTCTGTCCCAGCCCTCTCCACACACCCCTAGCAGGGCTGGCACCAAGGAATGCCCATGTTTTACCCCTGGAGCACATCCATACCTACAGCCACAGCCCCTTCCCCTGCACACGAGCTCTCACAGAAGGAACTTGGGCCAGGACAAGGAGAGGCTCTGAGGACAATTGTGCCACCCCATCCTCACCAGCTCACACGGTGCTCTCCAGTTCTGTGACTCAGCTGGGATGATAAAAAGCCATTTCAGCTTTAGCCAAAGCCTGACCTTAGTTATTAGCAGTACAGGTTGTGCAGATACTGCTGATGGAGGATTTCTTTTAGCATTTCTAAGCAAGAGTGAAACCTCATCCCCAGGACTCCCCAGCTTTTCTTGCAGCCTATTAGTATAATTCTCTACCCTTAAAATAAAAAGCCCTTTTCCCCACCATATCTCCCCAAAAATCCCCATTTATTCCCATCCCTGCAGCTGCAGTTTTATGTGAGCACAGCACAGTGCCTTGGAGTGTAAATGATGAGTGTCCGAGCTGACCTCCACAGGCTCAGACCTTCTCCATCCCTGACAGCAAGGCCAGCTCCTCCCAGTCAGCTCCTCTGTGCAGGGGTAATAAAAGGAGATATACCTTCCCTCCCCACCTGTTTAACACAGTTGTTTAATACAGTAATTCTGGGAGAATGTGCATGTTGGGAATGACTTACTGTTATTGTGTGCATTTAGGGCAGCCTGAAGATTCAAAAACAGAGATAAAAGTTCTATTATCCAAAGGGCCCCTGTGCCCACAGCAATGTTTATGAAAATCATTTTGTTCCCTTGCAGTTTGACTTTGTTTTATTAAACAGTAAAGCATTTTAAAAGGTGCATGGAAGGGAAATGCATGTGCTTGCTGGAGCCACCTCAACTAGATCAGGGGTAACCTCTCCCATCCCTCTGCTGCCTTCTGGCTAGATCCATGGTCCTGGAAATGGAGAGGTGGGATTTAAACAATATAGCTGTTTCCTTGATTCCTTCGTTTGGAGGGGAAAAGAAAAAAAAAGAGAGAGAGAGAGAGAGAGAAATAGTCCATTCATAGCTCCTTACACCAGAAGAAAAAAAAAAACCTATGTCTTATTTAGCAAAGAGAGAGCACAGCACACTCCACTGCTCCAAATTCCTTTGTTATTGACTGTACTCTTCAGCCATTATTATTACTTTGTTACTTTTAAGAACAGACTCTTCATTTTGGGTCATTCTAGATTCCAAAAGCTCTTCTTGCTTTCAGACATGAAGCTCCTCAGACCAAATGTGTCTTTACTTATGTGTCTGAACATCTTCTGCTACAACAGAGCCCTGATCTTTGCAAGAATTCTGAATTTCTCTTCTCTTGCAGTTAATGGTAATTTTTTTCCTGATGTTTCACTGAAGTAATTCCTCTGGTTGCTACATAAACATGGAGAGTGCTCCTAAGGCTTTAATGGATATTCTTTCTGCCTTCTGAAGGTTATTCAGAGCAGGAAAAAATATCAATATCTCCCCACCTGGAGTACTGGGTCCTGTCAAGCTCCTCAGGTTTGGAGGGCTGAGGCATGCAGGAATGTGTAGAAATAGTATCTTTGCCATTATTCTTTTAATTAATGGTTGGTCAATGCTGATCCCAACTTCTGACTGCTGCACTTTCAGTGGTAGAGCAAAGGAGATGAAAGGAAAATTCTGTGCATTTAGATTAGGAAATAGTGTGGATGACTAGAAAATACTATCTCCTGCTAAAAGGAGGATGGTGATAGAGCAGGTCTGTCCAGCCTTGAGAAGGGAAAGCTCCATGAATTTATACCACACATGTTGCTCAGTTCTGCTAAGTTGAAGCACTAAAAAACTGCAGCTTTTTCTCTCTAGATTCTGTGCAAGGTATTTTGTGTAAAATACAAAATTAACTTAGAAAAGGATATTTTGACTTCTATTTTCTGATCCTTTGGAATGGTCACAAAAGACATTTTCTATTTTTTCTCCTGCCATGAGAACTTGATTTCTAAAGTAGGTAACTGGAAGATGAACGGTCCAAATTATAATATGGCACCTGGATATGGGCCTTTTTCTGAAAGCAATTGATATTATCAGATTTATAATAACTCACTTAAAATTATATCAGTGCACATCACTGATGAAATCCTTCTTCCCATATTTTGTAAGGATGACTTGTGATAAACCTTGCTCTTTTCATCCTTTTTCAAGTAATACAGATTCTTAGATTTTCCCTTGCTGATGTTCCATCTCCTCTCTGGCTCCTTTGTCAGGCTCCAGCAAACGCTGTTTTCTCAGGGATAGGAATTACCAATATCCAGTGATCTTTAATTACTTCAAAATGTTGCCAGACACTTCTTTTGTGGTATGCAAACCTTTCAGCCAGAGCCAAACCCCAGTGAGTGTCTCCAGCACGGGAATGTGNNNNATGTGCTCACAACTTTGTCATTTCAGTAGTGAGTGAGCAAAAAAAAAAAAAAAAACCACCACAAGGGTGACCTGTAAACAAGGCAGCTGATAGCAAAGGTGGTGCTCACATTAACCCCTGTCCCAGGGTTCCTGGAGAGCCCCTCCCACAGAAGCAGAGGCAGGAGAACAATCCAGCCCAACTGGCTCCTCCACCCACCCGTATTTCCCAAGCCTTGATTAGATTCTGCAATCACAGATCAATTGATAATTTCATAAAACCAAGTGAGTGGCTGTCAGCACTGCAATCAGCCCAGGATGATGTGTATGCACTGACCTTCAATCCCCTGCCCAGGAGTGTGTGTCAGAGATAAAATGCCTGTTTGGAATGCCTCTCCCTCCCACTCTCCCCAGGCTGTTGCTCTTTATGGACTGAGTAAGCTTTGGTTTAATTGGTTACAGCAATGGGAGAAATAAATAGTACCAATACTGAGCCTGCCTCCAGTGGCTGCAGAGAGGAGGCTCTGCCTGACAGGTGGCCCTCAGGAAAAGTTTGCAAGGCTGCTCCAAGGAAAAAAAACAAAACACACACACAGATTTTTAGCTCTGCAACAGAGGAGGTTGTTTTTCCTGTGCCTTAGTAATGGGAGTGAAATGAGAATAATGAAAAATCTTTTTTCCATAATTTTTCAACCCATGCTCTGGAGCTGGCTGTCCTCCCTTCTCCAGTGCCTCAGTGTGCACTGTGACACAGTGTAGATACAAAGCTACTTCCCTTTTCTGTCCTTCCTCTTTTTCCCACCCATCCCACTGGACATCCATCCTTGAATTGAGTATCCACATCAGCCAAGACATGGGAAGCGAGGCAGAGAAGTAAATTGCCAACAGCCACTCAGAAAAACCATCCTGGATCCTTTTGAAAGCACCTGTGTATTTCTTATCTGCTTCTTATGTTCACCATTTCATCCCAAATAAATGCAGCGATTCCTCTTCACTCATGCTCCTATGTGAGCATCCCCAATCCTTTTTCCTGCAAGCACTCAGTTATTCTCAGAGCTTGGTGAAGAATTTATAAGCCATATATAAACTCTTTTTGCTGCTGCCAGAGTATTCCATGAATAGATTTTAATTTTCTGGAGCATCTTTGCTGTGCAAATCCATCAGTGTGGCAATCCAGAGTCCCATCCTAACA
Source organism: Ploceus nigricollis (assembly GCA_013399945.1). Classification (NCBI taxonomy): domain Eukaryota; kingdom Metazoa; phylum Chordata; class Aves; order Passeriformes; family Ploceidae; genus Ploceus; species Ploceus nigricollis. Next base: position 58,522 of record VXBC01002477.1, on the reverse strand, counting down.
GATGCTCAGGAATGCTCAGGAGCTGATCAATACCAGGCAGAATTGGTCACTCAGACCATAAGGTCCTGTTGAACCTGTTTCCATATTAGATGATGGCTCACAAACACTTGCAATTAGGGGCTCATAAAAAGTGAATGCAAATTTTCATGCAACATTACATTCAGCAAAACAGGACCATTCAGCCTCACACAGCCTGGAAGGGAACACAGTGAGAGCTGGCTCCTTAGAAACTCCAGCTGAAGTTCCCAGGATCCTTGTGCTGAACAAGAGTTCCACATTTGTGTCCCTGATCGTGAATAAAAATATAAACCTTTTTGACTTTGTGACAAACACAGCATGAAGTGTGAAATCAACCCATGTTGTACATCATTTGGAATGACCGGTCGCATGCAGAGTCTAAATAATTAGCAAAATAATTAATAACCTGCCAAATAATTAGCACACATAATTAGGTATTGACAAAAATGAGAGCCTAAGTACATGTGCTCCTGGAGTTTGGGTCATAGTGAGCAAGCTTGGAGTGTCCACAAAGTTTTCAGCCATCATTGCATAACCTGGCTGGGTGACTTTGGGAAAACTGCAGCAATGATGCAATGTGGGTCTATTCAGATAAAATTACAGCTCTCTCACTTCCACCCTCCCCTCTAGATTAATACTGAGGCAACCTCCCCTAACTTCTTTTTATGGCATCTCTGTCCCCAAGAACTTCTGTGGAAGAGGCAGGATTTACTTTTCTTTAAACCCAGCTCCAGTAACCAGTGGTGGGCAGCCAGGACCACATGGAGAGAGGATGTTCCCCACACTTTTCACCATAATATTCCCCTCACGCCTCCAGAATCACATCTCAGGCCTGGCTTTCCCCTGCTGAGTTGTTCTTCTCCAGATCCATCATCATTCAGGCTACTTTTACACCTTGTGGCTCCTGTGGGACAGGACAGAGGGAGTTTTTGCAGGAAGGAATGCACTCCTTGAAGAAAACTTTTCAAACCTAAAATCACAGAATGGTTTGGGTTGGAAGAGACCTGAAAGCTCATCTCATTCCACCCCTGCCATGGGCAGGAATACCTTCCACTATCCCAGGTGACTCCAAGTCCCATCCAGCCTGGTCTTGGACATTTCTAGGGACAGAAGTGTTCAATTTTTTACTTCCTTCCACTTCTGGGAGAGCTGCACAAGAAAACACAGATCCACCAAAGCCAGAGGAAGCTGCTCATCTCCATGGCCAAGACCAGCAGCAGTAGTTATGCCATAAGAATCCCGAGGTCCTCTCCAAAAATCAGTGTACAGCCACCTGGTAGGAGGACATTTGGTATGGATGCCTCACCTCAAACATCACACTGGACAACCAGGAGCCCTGTGCAATCCCTTGGAGCATCCCCAGGAGCCATCCATCACTGGAGGCAGGCAGCACACAGGCTGGCCAAGTGGCACAATGAGCAAATCCCATCTCCTGGGAGAGGAACGTTCCCTGCAGCTCCCAGCACACAGCCAGGGCTCCATCTGTGGTTGTGCTGAGCCAGACCTCCCCTGGGCGGCTGTGGGGAGGGAGCCTTGGCTGCATTTTCCCCCCCTGGGGCTGATGTGATATATGAGGTGCAGGTGACACTTGGGTCAAGTGAGCACCTGTTCTGCCGAGGCCTCGGGGGAGTCTTACTAACATGGGAAGAATTTATTTAACAGCGAGAAACTGGGGGAGATTAGCACAGCACATTCTCTCCCTGGGAGTTGTAAACTGCTGGAATTCACTTCTCGCCTTTGGGATGCTTCAAAGAAGAGAGGAAGGGTCTCTGCAAGGGCAGGAGGAAGGGCTTTGTGATTGAAAGGTGGTGTCTCTGTTAGCTTCAAATTTGGATTGCAATAGCCAAGAGATGTCCTTGGTCTCCAAACAATGACAGCCCCATCTCTGCAGCGTGAAAGCTGGAAGGCTGAGCCCATTGATATTTTGTCCAGAGGATTTGGGATTTTTATTAAGGCAAAACATATAAACACCCTTTGGAAAGCAGAGACTAAAACCATAGTCACACACATCCACATTCAATATCTCATTTAAGTACCCTTGCCTGCTGCAAGGTTAAAATAAAGTATTATTATTCTTGTCAGGTAATCGAAAAGGAGAAGCCCCTTTCCCTATTTCATCTGAGCCTACAAAGTCAGAATGTACACCATTCCCTACCCACTCAGTCAAAAAAACCCCACATTTCATGGAGAAGGCTAGGAAAGGGTCCTACAGATTGTCAGTCTGGGTTCAGAGGGAAACTGTGGCCTGTGTTTGTCACCAGCTGATGGTGTTTTCATAGTTCATGTAAAAATTAATTGCTTGTCTTAGTTCAGTTTCCCATGACTGGGTAGGAATTGCACAAACCCAGCCTGGGGTCAGCATCCTTACAAAAAAAGCCATGTCTAGGCTTTAATCCTGAAGACAGGAAAAGTGTGTTGGACATCAGTCCGAGGGAGGAGGGTAAATGAACTATTTGGTCACATCAGGACACTGCAAAAAATTTCTGATCTCTTTGTAGAAACAGCAGAAAAGGGAAGAAAGAAGTTAAAAAAAAAAAAATTAACAAAATCTCTTTCCCCCCCCACTTCTCTTTAAAATGTTGATTTTAGCTGTTGTTTGAAAATTACTCTCTTTTGACATTTCCTTTAATGTTGTTGTCTTACTCAAAATAGTTCTAATGGTAAAAAAATAAGTGCAATACTTTCCCTGACCCTAAATAGAAGTCATTTTGTTGTTCCAGTTGCATTTTTTTTTTTTTTTACTTTTCAATTTGCTAAGAAAGCTGTTATTCACCAGCCCTGCTGGAACCGCTTCTCTTCCCTCACTCCCAGTGCTGGTGCTACTGGCATCAATTCAGTAGATGAACAGAGGATTTCAGTCTTCTAAAGATGCCAATCCCACACCTTTCAGAAATGCCAACTGCACTTTCTGTGGTAGCAGGGAATTACTGAGCTGGTGCAGGCAGAGCCTGGAGCCCACGGACAGAGCCAGCAGCAGAACCCAGCCTGGGGAGCCTGGGCTGCTCCATGGGAATCAGTCATGGACAGCTTGTTTTCCACAAGGGCCAGCTGAACACACCCCAGTCTCCTCTGATCCCTAGATATAACCAAGGATCACAGAATCAGCTCTTCCTCCTCCTGAGAGGACTCAGGATTTGGGCAAAGCACTTTGCTAAGCAGGAGAGGGGCTCATCCAGAGATTAATGGGAGCTTGTAGCAGCACCTCTTTGTACTCAGGGACAGGGAAGGTAAAATGTTCCTCCCAGTGTGACCTCTGCCAGCTGAGCACCTGCCTGCCTGGCCAAGTGTGCCTTGTTCAAAGCAGCAGCACCCTCACCTCACCTGTGGCTGCTGCTCCTTCAGCAGTGCCCCTCCCTTGGAAATGCTCAGCTCCCACTGTGGAAAATAAATCACTTCCAGTGACAGACCCCTCCAGGAAGAGCCACTGTGGGCAGAGGAAAGATGACACTGTCCCTGGGATTCCCTCAGCGCTAGTCGTCCTGTGGTCCTGACAGAAAAAAATCCCTACATCCACCACCCCACAAAGACTTTCTCAAGGCCATATAATCCCCCCACACTCCCATTGACACCCCCAGCCACCCCATTGATGCAGGGCAGGGCTGGTGTGGTAATTAAAAGGTAGCAAAGCTCCTCGTCTGCATGAATAGGGGACAAGTCAATAGAGTTCAATCTGCAGCTGAATTGACTGCAATCAATTCCTCCCTCTGCCCGTCCAAGGCTGCAGATGTAAAGTGCACACAATCTGATCAATGGTGACCTTGAGAGCAATGAAGAGACAAAGCCACACTGCAAACAGGGGGAGTGATGGAGAGGAGCCTTCGGAGCAGGCAGGAATGAAAAGGAAAGCTGAGCTTAACCTGCTAGAGCCAGGCAAAGGCACGGCCTGGACAGCTGGGAAGAGCCAGCAGCCTGTGCCACACGTGGGCTTGTGCCCTCTGTCATCAGCAGCAATTGCTCATCCCCTGATCAGCTGCATCACGGTGAGGAGGGGGATTAACCAAGGAGTAGGATGATTCTTGCCCAAAAGGCTTTTGGAGTGACACTGATGAGATATCACTACTCCCTATCAACCTCCTCCAGCCTGCAGGGAGGTCAGGATGAGGAAATCAGAGAATCGTAGAATGGGCTGGGTTGAAAGGGACCTAAAGAATCACCTAACTCCAGCCCCCATGCCATGGGCAGGGACACCTCCCACTAGCCCAGGCAGTTAGTGAAGGGTTTCTCCCTGCCCATGGCAGGGGGGTTGGAGATGGATGATCTTTACAGTCCTCAAAAACAGAGGGTACCCAGCATCCAAGGCACCCCAGCATCTCCACTCGGCCTCAGGACATCTGTCCACCACAGGTAACTCCTGTAAAGTTGTCTGAAGACATAAACCAAGATTGTGTCTTAGCACTTTCCCCTTCTGACCAGCTTCAACCCAATCACCAGTAATGAATTAATAATTAATCAATCATTCCCTGATTTCATTTTCAGCCTGCAAGATGAAAAAAAAAAAAAAGAAATGGGATCTTAAAATAATGCTCTGCAATGGGTTGTGTCTGTCTCTGGCAAATGCAATTTAACTGCCTTAATGAAATGCTAATTGGTAGAAAATATATATAAAAACCATCCTGAATACTCCTCTAATTGAATTTCCTTTTTCCAGATCTACAAAGCAAAATGCTCAGTGCAGAAAGAACAGTAAACAGACTCAAAGGCTGTCCTTTCTGAGACAGGGTAAAATCACCAAGAGCTGCACAAGGGTTCGTTTGGAACAGCACCATTGTTGTTCCTAATTGTGTGTGTGTGGTGTGTGTGCATGTGGCAGAGCTAAAGAAAAAATGATGTTTATAAAGAGCTTCTCCTTTGCCTGATGGGCTGGAGGTGCTGATCCAACAATTAAAGCATCATCTCAGTAATAGCCATAAATAAACAGCAGCATTAGAACAGCCTGGCAATAAAGATGGTATTAAAAGGAGAACAAAATGAGAGGCAGCACCCAATGGGAAGGGGTGAAGTGGAAGTCACATTGATCTGCTCTGTCTCACTGAGGAGGAGGAAAACAATGAAATGAATGAGGATTGGG
>VXBC01002477.1:181-53140 GCA_013399945.1 Ploceus nigricollis | reverse complement strand
TCTCCCTGCCCATGGCAGGGGGGTTGGAGATGGATGATCTTTACAGTCCTCAAAAACAGAGGGTACCCAGCATCCAAGGCACCCCAGCATCTCCACTCGGCCTCAGGACATCTGTCCACCACAGGTAACTCCTGTAAAGTTGTCTGAAGACATAAACCAAGATTGTGTCTTAGCACTTTCCCCTTCTGACCAGCTTCAACCCAATCACCAGTAATGAATTAATAATTAATCAATCATTCCCTGATTTCATTTTCAGCCTGCAAGATGAAAAAAAAAAAAAAAAAGAAATGGGATCTTAAAATAATGCTCTGCAATGGGTTGTGTCTGTCTCTGGCAAATGCAATTTAACTGCCTTAATGAAATGCTAATTGGTAGAAAATATATATAAAAACCATCCTGAATACTCCTCTAATTGAATTTCCTTTTTCCAGATCTACAAAGCAAAATGCTCAGTGCAGAAAGAACAGTAAACAGACTCAAAGGCTGTCCTTTCTGAGACAGGGTAAAATCACCAAGAGCTGCACAAGGGTTCATTTGGAACAGCACCATTGTTGTTCCTAATTGTGTGTGTGTGGTGTGTGTGCATGTGGTAGAGCTAAAGAAAAAATGATGTTTATAAAGAGCTTCTCCTTTGCCTGATGGGCTGGAGGCGCTGATCCAACAATTAAAGCATCATCTCAGTAATAGCCATAAATAAACAGCAGCATTAGAACAGCCTGGCAATAAAGATGGTATTAAAAGGAGAACAAAATGAGAGGCAGCACCCAATGGGAAGGGGTGAAGTGGAAGTCACATTGATCTGCTCTGTCTCACTGAGGAGGAGGAAAACAATGAAATGAATGAGGATTGGGAACCCCCAGAGCCCCCCAAAGCTGCTACAAAGGAAGAGCAGCACAGGCTTCTAGCAACGGGTGATAGGTGTGACTTTTAGTCAGAAAGAGTCAAAAAGAGAATTAAGTAAATGCAATGAGGGCTGTTCAGAAAATTTGCATGCAAGGTTGTACAAGAAAGCATTGGTTTGTCAAAATCCCAGCTTCTTGCAGGCCAGGGTCAGCTCTGACCCTTCTTCTACAAGTTTTGAATTGTCAGAAGTGTGACACTATTGAAGTGCCAAGTTCCCAATTTCAAGTTGTAATGACTTTTCATATAGAAATTGTAAATCACTGCACTATAAGAGTTTAAGGGGAAAAAAAATCCCCAACGCAAACCACTCAATTTCAAACACCAAATGCCAACTGACCTGACAAAGATACCAACCACTCCCCACAAATTACTGCCCTCACATTTCCGAAGTTAGGAGTTTTTGTCCTCTTTTGAGAGGAAAAAATGCTGATGCTCTGAAAGCTCCCTCCCCTGACCTGAGAGAGCTGTGTCCTCTCTAGAATGGACATCCTTGACTTTGCCACTGGCAAAGCATCACCTGACTCTTCAGTGCAGCCTCAGGTTTCTCAAGCAGGACACCAGCAGTGCTGGCAGCCCCAGTCCAGGGGTCCACACAAACAGCAGATTTCCTGTGGTCTATCAGTACTACTGCCTTTAAACCCTCCTAGAGACTTTAAATGCCTCTGCAAATAGCCCATCCAGCTGAGTATAATTACCTTAATTAAAACCCCACCTCATCCTTCTGACTGGAAAGGTTCATGTGTTTGCCTTAATGATCTCCCTAGCAGCAGGCTCAGAAAGTCCTTCAGCTCCTCTGGCAGGGAGCTGGGACCTGAATGCTTAAGGTGGGGGAAGTCACAGAGGTGCCCCTGCTCCTGGGGTGGGGTGAGTTTTGGGGCTGAGGTTTCCAGGGAATGGATGGCTGACAGAATCTCTGGTCCCCTCTAAGCACCAATAATCTCTGGCTGCTTCTTTTCTCCCTGAGATGGGAACCTTCCAAACCTCCCAAGTCTGGACTTAGTTGTGTCCTGATGCCATGCCAAGGAGAGGGGATGCCATGGTTATCTGTGCCTGGCTGAGGACAGATTGGAAGATGGCAGTGGCCATAAGGCAGCAGGAAATGCCTTTGCTACTGGTCTAGAGCCACCAGGGATGTTTTTTCACCTCTGGTCTATAAACAGCAATTCAGTTTTGTCTCTGCTTCCCTAGGAGCTCTTATGGTTCACAGAAAGCAGAGAACAACCACTTTTGATATGCATCCTACTTACCTTCTGTCCTCTTCCCAGGGCTATGTCTATGCAAAGTTAACCCCTCCCTTCCTGCTGGGGTTTAGGATTCTTCCTTTTGCTTCTTTCTCTCGGGGAGTTTTCTCCCACACGTGTGGCTAGGAGATGATAACAACCAGGTACTCGGGAGAGACAAAAGAAGTGGCCAAGCTCAGGAGAGGAGGGCACTTGGCTGCACTCCTCTTATCTGAAGGTTTCTCTCCAAGGGGCAGAGATACCTGAGAACTGGGCTGGGAAAAAGGATCTGGGGCAGCTGCTAGCTCCTTCTTGCTCTCTCGGCATTGGCAGGGGAAGGAGGCTGCAGTCACTGTGGGAAGAATTCACCNAAACAAGAAGCTGAAGACCAAAAAAGTCCTGTGTGTCTCCTTTTCCTGACACAGAACTGCTCCATGAGGGTTCCCCCTGCCAGAGGAGCCCCCAGGGAGTTGCCCAACTTGGGGCCCACAAAGCCATACGCCACTGTGGGGTTCTGTCTTCTGCCATGCTCTCCCATGAGTGGAGCTCTGCTCTTGGGAGCAGCCGTTGCACTGGGACCTTGTTAACACCCTCCCTCACCCAACAAAGGACTTTCACCATCTGCTGGGGTGCCTCAGGGGAAACCCCAGGACCCTTGAGAGAGGAAGGTATGTCCTCTCCAGCCTCATGAAGTCAGAAACAGATCTGATAACACTTGTTCTACGTCAGCTAACGGGCAGCAGATTGTTCTAAAAAGGCCATTCCTGCTCGTCACTCCCTAATCCTTGCTCTGCTGTTGGAGAAAATTTGTCAGGCAGGAAGGGTTCCTCAGTTTTTGGCTGTTAGAATGAGGCAGCAGCAAAGTCTGGCTTGAGTGGATCTGGGAGATGAAATCCTGGCTGCCTCTTCCTCTTCACTGGGTGTACAGACACCAGCAATGTTTCTATTTCCTTGCTGCCATGAAAATTGCCTTATTGAATTTTTAAATAAACTCTGCTGGTTGGAATATCTAAAGAGCCTTTGCACAGACCCTGACAGCACTCTTTTTTTTTAAATTAAAAAACTTGGCCTCAGGCAAAATGGAAATGTCTTCAGATTTGCAATCAGTGTTCATGTAACATGTCTGAAATGCAGTTTATAAGCTGGTGATTTGATGGGATTTGTTTCTGGAGGGAGTAATGGATGGATTTGTGGAACCTGGGAGCCCAGGATGCCATGACACAAATTGCTACCAAGGACCATGCCAAGGCACAAGGGGAGAATGGGAAAGAACAAGAAAAGAACAATGCAGTTGTAATTGCTGAGTTGCACATGGGAGTCACATTGTTCTCTCCTGCCAACCTCCTCCTTGTCTTTGTGTTTAACCCACTGAGATGTCCAGTTTGCTCCCAAGAACATCCAACTCTGATAGAGATGGGAAATTAATAATAAATACCTGCTAAATGCTGAATAGGAACTGTCACAGAGAGCCTGTTCAGAAGAAAAAGGTTTGAACTTTGTCCCGAGGCTGTTTTCCCCAGCCACTGATCTGGATCATTTCATTAGCTGAGGTCAAAGGAAAATCCTTCTGGAGGGAGGCCTGGGGAAAGGGGAAAAGCAGTGAGAAAAATACCTTCCTCTCTCAAGGATACAACTGCAATGGCCTTAGCTAGGCATTAAATAGTTGAGCAAGTCCCTAATTATGCCTGGGTTAGATGGTAAAGAACACCTGAGGAAGGAGTGAACAAGGGAACACAGGACTGTTTATTGAGCAGAGGAGGGGCAGAGCTGCCCAGGGAGATGCAGAGGCCAGAGCTGTGTGTAGGACAAGTGGATGACTGGGGTCATCTGCCCAGGCCTCATCCAGAGCATGCAAGGACAAGTGGTGCAGAGATTCATCAGCCATTGCTCATGCCAGGCTCACACAAGCCACACATCATCATGCAGATCTGGGCTGGAATCAGCTGCTTCAGGGATATCTGCTCTGGGATGGAGCCCCTTGGCTGCAGCTCTTCTTCCTCTGCACCTCCACACCAGGCTCCTTTATCTCCTTATCCTGGGATATCTCCCCTGGAACAAGCATGAAAGGAACGTTCACCACACACACAGACCACAGAGGGCCCAAGTCCTGCAGCTCTTGGGGATCACACCATGTGCTGTCCTCTCAGCCTGTAATTCCCACCCTGAGGTGTCCTACAGCCAATTACCTCATTGTGGCTAATCCAGGGCTAGCACTGATCTCTCCCAGCCCACTTGAATTCAGTGCCCACCTTCTTTCCACATGCCACCATGTTCTGATGACTTTAGACATCGCTTTATGACACACAGCAGCATCCAGCAGGATTTGTGCTGGGAGCCATGCAGAGGGAGTGCACCCACCTGAAACCAGTAAGAGTGTGTGGGGTTTGGCTGAGATGGAGTTAGTTTTCCCCACAGCAGCCCTCCCAATGCTGGGCTCTATACTGGTAACTGGGAAGGTGCTGGTAACACACAGGTGTGTTGGTTCTGCTGAGCACCAAGGCAGTCTCTCCAACATCTCCCCCTCAGCAGCAGGCTGGGGATGGGCAAGATTTTGGGAGGGATCACAGCCAGGACAGCTGACCCAAACTGACCAAATGGATAGTCCATATTATATGATGTCTGCTCAGCAGTAAAAGCTTAGAGAAAGGAGAAGCAGGGGAGCATTTGCTGTGATATTTTTCTTCCAGAGCATCCTCTACGTGTACTGAACCCCTACCTCCTCCTGATGGAAAGAAAAGAATAAATCTTTTATTTTTCTTTGCTGATGCTTGGGGCATTCACTTTTGTTTAATTAAACCCCCTTTACCCTGACATGACTTTTTTCATCTTCTTTTTCCCCCCCTTTCTCCACCCTGCTGAGGAATAGTAGAGAGGCTTGGTGGGCACCTGTTGTCCAGCCAAGGTCAGCTCCCCTCAGAGAAGCAGAACCAAACCAAGCAGGTTAATCTATCTTTTTTTTTTGGAGGCTGCAGAGCCTACATGTCTGTCTCCAAAGGTTTGCAGCCTCAAGGCGAAATCATTTCTTCACAGCTGAGTTTTGCCTCAGGCTGATGCTGTGTTGCTGAGCTGAAGCAGAAGGAGGAACAGGCTCGTGGGCTGATTGTGCAATGCTGAGGAGGTCAAAAGGATAGAAATGCTGGGATATTAGGGCTGAGCTGTGGGGCAGGGACAGGAATGTGCTGTAGGGTTGAGAAGCTGCTCCCTGCTCTGGGAAAGGGGGCAGGTCGGTGCAGAGCCGGGCTCCACAGTTTGGGACAGGCCTGGGAAACATTGATGTTTTTCTCCGTCTCTCCCCCAGAATGGTAAATGATGCTTATCCATCATTATTATGTCACTCGGCATGGGGACGGCCCAAAGGCTCTGCAGAGGTCAGTGGGCTGATCCATTAAAAGGCACCCAAAGATGAGCTCACTTCTTTCACATGAAAAAGGAGTGGGTGAAATCTTTAAATCTCTGGAGTCAGAAACAGTTTGGAGTCTTGATAGCTTGAAACTCCAGTTTTCAGTATCCATCACTCTTGTAAATGCAGCTGACTCCATCTCTCAATGCCAAGTGCTATTTCAGGGCAGTTCATTCCTCCCTAGGACATGTCCTTAGGAAATATCTTATTTCTTGGTTGAATCCAGAAACAGATTGTGTCTGAACAGCAACCCAGTGGCAAAATCCCTCGTGGCTCATTTAAAGATACCAGAAGTGGACAAATCCCTTTATTATTACAGAAATTACCTTAAACTATCCATGCCACTCACATCTGGACAAGATCCTATGACCTTGTGGTTACAGGGCCATCCTGAAGTTCAGTCCTGTGAGATGCTGAGTGTGAGACTCATCTCTGACTTCCATGAGAAGTGAGGACACCCAGCACCGGCCTGGATAGGACTTTTTCTGGAGGGAGGAGGAGGAGAGCAAAGGTAAATAGGTATAAAAGAGAGAGGGACAGAGGGAACAGAAGGGAGAACAACTATTGGAGAGCTTCATCATCTCCCTGTCTAGAAGATATTTCTCCATTGACTCTATTTAAAGTCAGCCTCAGGCTTGTGGGCTTGGAGAGCTTTTAGCAGATGAAAGAACTCACTCATCAGGCAGAGTTTTTTTGATTTTTTTTTCTCTTCACAGCTCTCCCAGGTCTGTTTTAAAGCCATTTCAGCAATTGTTGAAAACTGTCAGATGCCTTTGACAGATCAGTACTTTACCATGGAATCTGCATGGCCTGTTAGCCAATCAAAATGCAAATTTGGGATACATTTAAAACACAAGCCCCCAATTTGTCTTCCAAATGCTGCTGGAAAGTCATGAAAGCAATTTAGCTGTCCCTGGGACTGCACCTTCTCCTGAGTCTCGGATCTGGCAGAGCTGCTGGGTTTTGCCGGGAGGGAACGCGTGCGTGTCGGAGTGTGTGTGTGCGCGAGCGCTGCGGGCGGCGTTCCCAGGCTGCGAGCGTAAATCTTCCCCTCTGACTGAGTGAGATTTATGGCTCAGCCACAGGGCTCCCGGCTCCTCCCAGCACAGCACTGCTCCTCCAGACTGGGGCAAGCTCAGGGGTGAGGTTTGGGAAGAGCATGGCACTCAATGCCATGGTTTAGTTGGGTGCTGGGGCATGGGTTGGACTCAATGACCTTGAAGGTCTCTTCCAACCCAGTGATTCTGTGAATTCTGTGAATTCTGTGAAGAGGGATGGACACCCAGGCTCTCCTGCCCTGCTTTCCTTCCCTTCCTTTTCCAGATGGCAGTGGGGTGACAGTGCCAGTAGCTCACCCTGGGCAATAATGAGAGCCATTAATGGAGCTTGAGTCAACAGGAACATGCTTCTCTTTCAACAAACAAACACTGTTATTCCCTCTGCTTGCTCTTCCCACTAGGAGCTTTCTGCTGAGGGAAATGATGCCTTCATATTTTTCATATATTTGTCATCCTTTAGTGTATAACTCTAAACTCCACACACAGTGTGAGCTGCTGCTTTCCCAGTTTGGGCAGACACAACAATTCCTCTCTGGGACTCAAGGACACTTCACTGCCTCAGGCCCTGAGTGATGGAAACAAATTGAGTTGGGGGGAGCAAATTTGGGGTAAATTACTTCATTACCTGAAGCTGTAATTGGCAGATTAACCCTCCAGTATGCAAATGAACCAAACTTATCAAAGTGTGAAAACCTGTGACCCATCGTCCATTTTGGGTGTAGCCCCTGGGGGCTTTGTCTGCCCAAAATGTACCTGAAGGCCCTTCAATAAATAGAACTGCTTTTTATTCCCTTAATTTTGTGTGGCCTCTGTTTTTAGGTAGCCCCAAAAAGGCATCAGGAATGGGTGGATCAGTGTCACAACAGAGGAGCATCGTTGATTTACCTCCTGTTTAGATACAATTGGCATCGTGGTGACACCAGCTCTTCCTGTCCCTCAATCCTAACCCTGATCCCTGTTCCCAGCCAGGGCGTTATCCATCCATTCCAGTCTGAGAATCCAGTCTGAGCCAGCTGAACTTTTCTTTATTTTTCTACCAGAAAACTGTTTTTCCCTGCTCTTTTTAAACTATCTGAAAGTAAAATCTTCTGGACAAAGACAATACTTTATCTGAAAATAATTTATTTCCCCTGAAAATACTCCTTCCCTCCATAATAATCCTCCAGTTCTGATTTAAAGCCACCTTGCAAAGGTGAGGGGTTTTGTTTTTCATAAGAACTAGAACTGCTGTACACAAGACACAAGGCCTGTCCAGCTCATTCTTTAGCTGGAAATGTCATTGTTTCATGCAGACTCATGCATAAAAATTAACCCATACACTCTTTAAATGGGTCTGGGGGCAAAAGGCTCAGTTGCCTGTTATCTACCTGTGGAGTTACCTATTTGTATCAGTTGAACTGAGCCCACTGCCATCCCACTATGAAGCATTTCTAACCCCCAGAGGCCCAGACCTGGGAATCTGCAGATTCTGGCACACAGGACATTCTCTGGCATTACTCAAAGCTGGGAACAATCCTCCAGTGAACTGAGCTCACGCCAAAGAAAATTCTTTCCCGCTTATCAGATTTGCTTAATAACACAGGTAAACCTTTTCTGCAAGATTATTTGGAGTGATTTTTAAATGTTCCTCCTCTGCAAATGGCTGGGTTTATGTCCCCCTCGTTCTGTCAAGGTCTGGATTCTCCCTTTGCCTGCATTCTGCCTCTTGTCTGGCTCACTGAAGCAGCCAGATGGTGTAATTTGCAGGTACCTCCACAGCACTTACTTGTCTGACATGCCTGAACTGATTGAAACATGCACAGAAACCTTTGAAACCTCATTGAAGTGGTCTGGATAAAGCCCTGGAATGTGATAGATCTGGGAGACAGAGCAGGTACATTCACTCCTGGAGACTGCACAGCACAAAGCTCCAGGGGAAGAAGTTTGTGCCTGCACAGGTGGGCAGGGGATGAGGCTCTGTGGGTGCTGTGGGTCTTTACAGGACAGTAAATAATTATGGTCTGGTTGCTCATGTAGTGTCTGTCCCTGCATTGATATGTAGATGTGTGTGTAGGTGTGTGCACTAGGGAGTACATGATTCTATAATTCTCTGATTCTATACATGACTCCCCCTTCTTGTGTGTCTCCATGCTCTGTGTGTGTGGTTGATGTTCATATATTTCATCAAAAATCATGGAATCACAGAATGGTTTGGACTGGGAGGACCTTAAAGACCATCCAGGCCCTGCAATGGGCAGGGACCCCTTCCACTGACCCAGGTTGCTCCAAGCCCTATCCAACCTGGCCTTGGACACTTCTAGGGATGGGGCAGCCACAGCTGCTCTGGGCATCCTGTCCCAGGGCCTCACCACCCTCACAGGGAAGAATACTTTTTAAAATATCTTCTCTCTTCTTGGGCTTCTCTTGCTCCTTTCTTTAGGAGTGTGTTGTCAGATGCCAGACAGCTCTGGTAAAGGGGTCAGTGAGCTGGTCAGCTGGGAACAGTGGCTGATGAGACTCCTGGGAAGAGCTGCAGCAGAATCTGGGAGTGGAACTTGCTGGGGCACTTATGAAGAGCAGGCTGTAGAGAACTGGTCTAAAATGCCTCCTAACCCAAGGACAGTTGGTCCTCAATATCTGCACCAGTACTTTCCAGGGGAATACACCTGCTGCCACTGAATAAAACCTCCCCTGGAAATATGTCCATGAGCAACAATATCTTTGCAGTCAGGGATTTGAGAAAATAAACAAGCACCTGCCAGGAACAGAACTGAATCAAGCACTGATTTAAATATGACAACAAGGAAAAAAAAAGAGGCATTTTATTGATGGATTAAAAGAAAGGATCAAAACACAAAGCCTTCTTGCACTTCAGCTGGGGGTGGGAGGGGATGAGGAAGGGGACAAGAGGTGGGGAAAGAGAAGTGGCTGGCTCATGCACTGAGCTGTGTTGTTGTACAGGCAACACCCTGTCAGCACTTTGCAAGAAGGAGCTCCATCTTTCTTTCTTACGTGGCCTGACAGCTTTTCACAAGAGATTTATACAGGGACAGATCGGAATATCTGTCATAGCAAACCACCGTGGTCAAGAGAAATGAGGCACTGTGAGCTGGGACCTCACACTTCTCAGGGCACAGGAGATGCTGTCCAGGGCAGGGGACAACAGTGGGTGCTGCTGCACACCCCAGAGTGGAGTGTCCCTGGGCTGCACCAGCACCAGGAATGTGCTCTGGGGTTCATCTGGCCCTGTACAGGTATGTGGAGCTGCCAGGTCTGTGTCCCTGCAGGCTGCAGAGCCTCCCCTGTGATCAAAGCACAGAACCTGTCACTTCCAGGGTTCAATTCATCTCTTTCTGAGGCAGGCGTCTAAAACAAGTCAGATGAATTGTGCTGTGGAATTGGTTGTTTCTCTTTCCCAGCTCCAGTGGGAGTTTAGGCAGCTGGCTGGGCTGAGGAGAGCTGTGCCTGAGCTGCTGAAAGTTAGAAGAGACAAGTCACAGAACCACAGAATCACACAATGGCTTGGGTTGGAAGGGACCTTAAAACCATCTCATTCCCCCTACCATGGGCAGGGACACTTCCCACTGGACCAGGTTGCTCAAACCCCATCCTCAGAGTGCAGACAGACCATCCCACAGTGTCTGTCCTCATCCCCATGAGCCTGGCTCCATCCCCAGAGAATCCCTCGGCCATGGCAGGTCGGGCAGGAGCGCACACATCTCCTGGGAAGGAGGTGCTGGACACCTCTGCAAGGAGCATGGACACAGCCAAGTATGAAGAGCTTTAGACAGGCTCAGAGCAGCCAAACTTAGGGGTTTTTTGCCAGAAGGTTAAAAAGGAAAAGCCAGGGAAGAGATGGCCATTTGTGCTGGGCAGTGACTCTGCTTGGCTTGGCCCGAGGCGCTCTGCAGTGACAAAGCCACGGGAGCATTTCACAAGGACAAAGGGTACTGGCTGCTGAACAGCAGAGTGTTAACGTGGAAATGACAGCAATCCATGTCAGAGCACGGCGCCCATGTGAGTCTTTCCAAGGCTATTAGCACGGTGTGGGAGCCAGCCTCAGATGTGGAACAGGATTTGCAGGCCCTGGGTGAGTGGTTGGCAGCACACCCTCTGGAACTGGGAGAAAAAAAGAGGGAAGAAAAAGCAGGGGTAGTTGAGAGCCCTGCTCTGTCAGTGCAGCTCCTGCAGACCCCAGCTGCGGTGTAAATTGAGATTCCACATGGATGCTGCTGCCTGCTTTCACTGCTCATTGGGTGCAATTTACTTGTCTCATCCGATTTACGCCATGCACTCAGGTCTGGAGCATAAATATCCCAGCTCATATAACTCTGAGAACATCTTCTGTCTCGCCTCTCTCACACTGGCTCAGATTCATCAGATTCAGAGGAAGTGATTTTAATTTCAGTGATCTTTGCTTTCCCACCCAAAGCCCCACTGATTTCTCTGCTGAGGTCTCCAAGTCACACAAGTGGATTCATATTATCTTCTGATCTGAAGGGTTTAAGTGTGAATTAAGTGAGACCCTGGCTTTGAGCACAGCCCCTCTTCCTAGGGGTGAGTTTCAGCCTAAATGAACAGTGAGTGTGTGCATTAGGAATGCACTCCCCAAGCATGAATAAATGTTCTCAGGGAGATCCTTAACAACATACAATCTTCCAAGCAACAGGTTGCTTTACTAGGATTAACAACCTGGAGGAGAAGGATTAATATAATTGCTACTCCTAATCGGAGCTGTGGAAAATAATCACAATGAAGTTAAATAAAATATTTGAAAACTGTTAAGGATTTGGGGTGGTATTTTATTTTTTTTTTAATCTTTTAAATGTACTTATTTTGCAAATATTGCTGGAAGTTCCCTGATGTCAAACAGGATGTGCAAGCATTCACCTTCTCCTCCCTCTTTTCCAGAAAGGTTCTTAAGCTCAAATCAAACAACAGGATAATTTTAGGGAGCAACACCCCATCTGGCCTTCCTCCAGCTCTGTTTCATGTTTCATTTCTTAAGAATAAAAGAAGTTTGTTCGGATGAAAGGAAAATTCCAGGTAATCCAGAATTAGAAGTTCAATAGTGGCCAAAAATTGCCACTAGGAAAGGCAGTGCAAACAGGGTGAGCACGTGGCACTATTTCTCTCCCTGTCTTGCTCAGCCTCCAGTGCTCAGCAGCTCAGGGACTGCCAGAGTCAGAGGTGTTATCTTCCAGTTTAATGCCCTTGATGGATTTTTTTTTTCTTCCATGAAGTATCTAACAGCTTCACAAAATGCATGGTTAAGCTGTAAAACTCTACTTTTTTTTTTGTGAATGCCAGAAGTTTACATGGGTTCAAAAAGCAAAGTGTGAAACCACGTTACATTTCTACCTTCTGGATGTGCTATCAAGCAAACACACCTTGACAGGGAAATCTCTTCCCAGGAGACATCATGACTTTGATATGTTGTTCTTTTTTTTTATTTTTTTTTCTTCTTCCCTTTTTAAAATCCATTTCTGGAATAAACGTGTTCTACAGCAAATCTAGCGAGGAAAGTGTTTTCCTGCAATCAGCAGCCCTGCTTGCAGCACTCCTCCAGCCCATCTGCAAGGAGGCTCTACCTGATCAGATCAGATGCACTACAAGGTGTTTGTTCTGCTGCCCAGGAGTGGAACATCAGGAGCCACAGGACTGTGACCAGTTGAATAATTCTGAACAAACACATGGAAATAAACATAATCATCCTGATCACATTAATCACAGTCTCACAGGAAACCTTCACCTGGATTTTAGTGAATTCAGAGCCTGTTTTCTTCATTATTTCTGATTCCCCGGTGATCCTGGGCAGCTGGAGCAGAATTCACCCTTGTGTAAGAGCCAGTGCAAAGTCAAAGCATCCCCTGAATGCCACTGGCATGAATCTGCAGCCTGTGCTCTTTGCATTTATCCTCTGCAGAGTGATGTGGTGGTGAGGTCCTGTAGGATCTGAGAAGCCAGACACCTCCTAGGCCAACCAAAATCCCCAAATCTCTGTTTCTTCAGCCTTTTCTACCCCTACAGGTGTTTTTCTTCCCTGTCAGACTGCCAAGACCCTGTGCGTGCTCCATAGGCACTGAAGAATAACCCCTTCCCTTATGCAGGGAGGTTTTTAACTCCCACCAAACCTTCCTGCTCCGGGGAACTTGTTTTAACTTTGCTTTTCCCAGCACTGAACAGCCCTGGGGAGTCAAACTCACTGCTCTCAAGAAGAAGAGTGCCCACTTATGCAAGCGAGCACCATGGGCTATTTCCAAAGCCTTCCCAGAGCCAGGCTGAGTATTTCTCTTTCCTTCCTCACTTTTGTGCATGTTTTCCAGGAATCTGAAGTGCTTTTGAAGCTGAATGTGTTCCAAGTCTCTCCAGGGCAGATCTCCATCTGCCTCCATGGCTGTTTGGAGCTGACGGTGGGCTCTGTCCCTCCAACCATGCTGCTGTTCTTCCCTTCCAGCCCCACCACATATTTCAGATATCTTCAGACCCCATAAACAGCCCTCCT
The DNA here is from genome assembly GCA_013399945.1 of Ploceus nigricollis. Lineage (NCBI taxonomy): Eukaryota > Metazoa > Chordata > Aves > Passeriformes > Ploceidae > Ploceus > Ploceus nigricollis. The sequence goes on along the minus strand of VXBC01002477.1, from coordinate 40,075 downwards.
GCAGAAGGAGCTGGAACCATTTCAGCCTGGGCTGTGCTGAGAGGAGACAGAGATGCCCCCTCAGGCAGAGTGAAAAGGGCCCAATGAACGCTGTGATGACAGCACAGTAAAATTCCCTGGGCTCTAAATATTTTATCATCATAAAATAAACATAGATCTTCTCATCATGAAATATACATTAAAAAATGTTTAAACGTGTTAATTATTAAACCAATATTGATTCATATTGGATGAAGCATTAACGGGTGGAGTTTGGAGGAGGAAAATTGGCAAATGTATTTAATGTCGAAAGAGCGCTTGCCACATATCAATATTCATCAGGTCTAACCACTAATAATCATAACAGTGACAGCCCAGATTTATGGCTCCTCTGCATGAAGGCAAGTCTGTGCAGAGGGACAAACTGAAATATTAAGATGGGAGGCACAAAGATTCTTTTTTTTTTTTTACTCCAGCTCATCATTGTGATTTTATGGATATACCGAGGATTTACATAAAAGAGTCTGAGCAAACAGAGGGAAGACTCTTGTGAGTTTATTTGAGAGCAGGTTATCAGAAGGATTTAATCATCTGCTCTGTTAAGGCCTGGGCTAAAGCCATCCCCCTGTGCAGGTGCCACCAGAGTGCACAAAGAGTTAATGGTTGCTCCTGTGCCCTCTCTTTGGACATTTATTCAAAGAATCTTAAATGGATTTTCCGAAAGTCAGAGAGTGGGAAATGCATCATGTGCCACCTTTAGCATTTGCAGGGTTGAAGGTGAAGCTTGAGCTGGGGAGTTTTATGGCTTAAGTCAGTTATTTTGATTTGGGGCTGTAAATATTCTCCCCAGAGGAGAATGCCTTGCTCAGGGTGTCTGCAGGAATTCTTTTGCAGATTTTTTCCCATGGGAAGCTCTAGCTTTGATAATACACTGAGATCACAGCACAGATAGGAAATGAAGCGACTGGGAACTGGAATTCCATTAATATGGGAGACCTGCCAAAGGTCCTTAATTTGGTTTAGTTTTAAATGTCCAACCCAACCACTCCAGGAGGAGGGATCCAGATGTGGATGCAGTCTGTCCAAGGACATTCTTGGCACTTTTTCTCGGTCTGTTTTTCACTTCCTTCCCCACCTACAATTTTTTCCCTTGATTTATTTCAATGTGAACAGGTATACCAAGACCTGAATCTTCAACACTGTGTGACTATGTGAATTGAACAGCATTTTTACAATATGCTGGAACCTGAGAGAACTTCAGAATTGCAGGGAGTTCACTGTATTTAAAACATTTTCTTGTGAAGAGAGTCTATTTTCTTGGTCTTTAAACAAAAAAAGCACAATGAGGTTCAGTGACTGTTTCAAGGACTCCAGTTTAAATTCATTCAGTCTACAATTCAAAAAAGAAATTTGTTTTCTTAACAACCTCCTCTGCAAATGCAGTGTGGTACCAGAGAGTTAACAGGTAGTTTGTCTTGCATGCCAAATTAATTTAATACTTTTTATTACTTTTTATGTGTCTCTTTGCAGGACTGCTACAAGTTACAAGTGCAAACACATAAAGACCTTCTCTCCTGAGGGGAGGTGGGGGGTCATACAACTATTGATGGACAGAGTCATGCCAAGAAAAATCAAATAAATTGGTTTTCCCTTTGCTGGAATTTGGTTTTAATGTCAGGGCTGGTACCTGAGTGAGCTGCTGGTGCATCCTGCAGATATGGAAGGGTGTAAGGTGCTGCACAGAAGACAAGGATGGGAGAAAAAGGATCAGATGAACCATTCTGCTAACCAAAGCCAGGCCTGCAAACAGGCATCTTTAGGTCTTTCAGCTCCTCTCCTTTACCCACCAGCCCTTCTTGCCTCCAGAACAGATTTGGAATTCTTTTTTCTCACTCCAGAATACGTGCCAGTGGTGAACCCACCACACTCATTGGTGCATTGTCTGGGAAATCTCAAAACTGGCAAAATCTCAAACTGGCAAACCAAAACCACTACAAATGGCAAATGTCAACCTTTTTCTTTGGGACAGGACATTTGAACACCAAAAGCTTTAACATCTGGCAGCTGTAGTTTTGTGTTGAACAACAGCTTTGCTGTCAGAGTTCATCTGCTGGAGAAATGCTTCCAAGCCTATGCATGGAGATGATACACTAAATTGTCCATTTAATTTCCACTTACTGGGAGACTTGGCATACATTAAAGAATATTTGACTATTAAAAGCATGTTTATGGACTCTAATATTGCTATCAGTGGTATGTGACTAATATAAAGTGTATTTTGTCACAATTGGTTGATTTTGGAGTAATCTGTCACTGGCAAGTGTTAATCTGGGGGTTCTCTTCCTAATGCAGCTCCAAAAGATGTGTCTGGAGGGATTCCTGCTCTGCTTGTGTTCTGCACAACATCCTGGCACAACGTCCTTGCATGAAACTCATCCTGAGAGGAGTAAAATCCGAATTAATCTTTAAAAGTTGCACTGTAGGCCGGATTGACTAACAAAATCATGCTCTTTGGGTGTACAAAGTAATGAGAATTCCTTTATCCATTTACTCCACCACACAGTCCTATCCATAAACTTTTGTACTGATTGATCAAATGTGATACAGAGATTAACAGCCTCAAAAATATTAAGTTCTCAAAAGTTTTGAGAAGAAGCTGATTCTGTTGGAGCTCCTAAGTAATTGCACACCCAGGGATTCAAACAGAGGATACCTATGCATGGAAAGCAAGCTTCATTTCCATGGACCACAGAAGTAGCTGGCATCTTGATGGGATGTTCTCCCACTGGGAAACATCCATTTCTTAAAATCAAATTGTTCTACAGTAACAAATGCTGATTTAAGTAAAATTTCAATTGAAGGCAGCTCTTTAGTTTGTGATAATAAGATATTTGATTTCTTTCAGTCTTACAGAATTCTCTTCCCCTTAATGTATATGATTATTCTCATACACAGAAAACCTAAACAATAAAAATCAAACAAGGGTGGGTTTTGTGGGAAGACTGTTGGAGGTTCACAAAACACTATTTTCTTCAGAATTTTCACATGGAAAAATATTGGAGTTTTGGGGGGGAAAAAAGTTAAAAACCTGGAATATGTGCTGAAAGACAAATTCCAAATTTTAACCAGAGCGTTAACAATTCCTCCAGAGAGAAAGGCCCAGCTAATCAGCAGCTGTGCCCAGAGAAAACTCCCGTCAAAAAGCTCTCCTGTACCCAACCCTACTGACCAGAACAACAAGGAACCAAATCTTCATCAGTTCCTGGCCTCCTGTTCCCAGAGGATGCTCCTCCAAGGGCAGCATGCTGCAGCCCCAGCCCTCAGGCAGAAAGCACAGCCAGGTGCTATGGCTCTCCTTGCCTTTGTCTTTGGTTCCCCAACGCTCAGGTCCCCCAGGCTCTGTGCTGTGGCTACCACCAGCAGCAATGTCCCTTTAGGTGATGTGACAAGACCTCTCCTGCTTTGCAGTGCTCCTCCTCCAAGCCCTCCTGGTGTCACTGCAGTTCCTTGAGTGTTTCCCCTCTCTCAGATCAGCACTGTATCTCATCCAGGAAAACCAAACTCGCTGTCTCTGTGACCTGCACGTCAGCAAAGATGCTCTGGGGTCAGGGGAGACGTTCAGAGAGGGAGTTCGGTGCTGGGGAAGCCCAAGCCAACCACTTTGGATTATTGTTTAATAAAACAGTTGATGTTTTGCAACAGATTAAGGGCTGGACTTGCTCATATTGGGATTTTCCAGAGGATTGGGATCCCTCGGACTCAGCTTCCACTGTCTGTCCAGTTTGGTGGTGACAAATCCTTTTACGTGGTCTCAAAGCACAGCACAGACTGGTACAGTCTGTGCCAGAGCTGGGCAGCAGTGGGTGTGCTGTGTGCCTGATCCCAGCTGCAATTGCTGCAAAAATGCACCATTCACACGCCAGGCTTGCTCCTGAGCTGGGAAATAATGACTTGGGACTCACTTTGCAAATGCAGCTGCCTCCTGGGCCTAACAGCCACACATTGTGTGGGGTGCAATTAGGAGGTCATAGAAATGCTGTCACTGATGGCTTTCTGGCTGCCTCTGGAAAATGTTCTCAACACATGGCTAATAAGTAGGTTTCTTTGATGCCACTTTGATAGTTAGGGACAGCAGGAGGAAAACAAGCAGAAGACCAAGCTTGATGCTATTATCCTTTTTAACTTTGCTTAGCAAATGATTCTGAAGTGCTCAACACAATCACTCCCCCTTTTAAGCATAGGTTTTTCCACTCCTCTTCCTTTACTAGGGTCTAATTTTAAGGGAGCACTTTGGGATTTTAATAACAGAATTATACACTTTGCCCACAGGTCTTTAATCTCTCGATGTTTATCCCATCAGCTGCATCTCTGGCGAGCCTTTATCCTGGGATGTTTGTCTATTAAATTAACAGTATTTCAGAAGAAGATAAGCCATTTGCAAGCAGTAAATCACAAGGCAGCAGCATGCACTTAGTTCTCTGGCTGTTGCATCACTCAGTACATTATACACTGTTCTATATACTCAGTATATCACAGAGTTCTTCATCTTCCCTGCCACCCCCGCCCTCCGCCCCCACGCTGTCTGCAAAATGCACAAACTTCTCCGAGGCAGGCGAATCCAAGGAGAAGGAGACAGATGAGATCCGTGCGAGCAGCAAACTGGGAAGGCTTGGAGGGTTTGGATGGCTCTGCTGGATTTTGGCTGGGTTGCCTGTGGAGGAGAGGGTAGAGCAGAGCCCTCCACATCTGAGCGTCTCAGAGCGTGCCAAAAGCAGTGACTAACCCTGCCCAGCAAAGAGCAGAGTCCCAGGGAACGCAGCAGACAGGGGCTGCCACCCACTGCTGGAGTGAAACCACCCCAGGGTGGAGGCAGCCCACACTGAACAGTGCATGGAGAACTTCTGTGGTGCTGCATGACCAGAAGGAGATGGATATGTCACACGGTGAAGGAGGAGAGTGAGCTGGAAGGTGGCCAAGAAAATGGAAGTTATATTTCTGTTTATGCACGAAGTAGAAATGAGAGTGTGCGTCTCAAATGGCTTTGTCTGTCTTAATTCTTGGCCTTAATTGAAGGGGTCCTTCCTCAAGAAAGCAACCTGCAGCAGATGTTTGGAGATCTTTTCAGAGCTTGGTGCGCTGTAACAGAATCATCAGCACTGAGAAATGTTCATTTTTGCTCCTTGGATTGTGCCCATCCAGCAAATGGAGCGGGTTCAGTTTCATTTAAACACTGAGACGTGCCAGGTCCCTGCAGAAAGCAGGCATGGTGCATCTGCAAGCAGATGGGAAACATCTCCATGTAAGCATTTATGAGATGCCTAACATAGTTTTCCTCTCACAAAAAGAAGCAAACAGATGAAAATCTAAATGTTAAGGGCAGTGTGAACCAATAATTTGGGGGAAAAACTCAGAACAAGTTGTACAAAGCAATCTGTTGCAACAACTTCTCTTTTATCTCCCCATTGACTTCCTGCTTCCTACTCTTCCTGCTATCACCTTTTACAATATAACCACACAGACATCCTATTTTTGATACCAAAACTCTCTTTGAACCAAATCAGACTAGAAACAGCAAATTCCAGCCATACTCCACAACATAACACCCTGGGAATTTTGTCTTCCTGCCCTCCTTGAATTAGCAAATTTAAAAAAAAATTCAAAATGGAAAATTCCTGGTTTTTTTACAGGTGCATGCCCTCTTTACAGCACCCAGGTGCCACATCTTGGCTAGTCACCCTCTTGATTTGACAGATTTTAAATCCCAAAGGGTTCAGCAAGGCACTTGGTGCACTTTCCCCCATGGAGAGGGGAGGATGTTTGGGTTCCTCTGGTTATCTGCATGTTAAGGGAGGTGCCTGAGGTCATGGTGATCCCTTCCAGCTCTCTGGCAGCTGGGCTGTGACACCCTAGACACAGTGAGTAACACAGACTGAGGTGTGCCCTGCCTGGAAAACAAGGTATGAGAAGAGCTAAGAGTAGAATCATAGAATTATTTAGGTTGGAAAAGACCTCTGAGATCATCAAATCCAATAACAGACAGAGCAGGCAGATCCTTTTTCCTGGCTGGGGAGGAAGTACAAAATGCATAGTGTATTTACATTTTTTATCCAATCTGGAGCAAAGCGGACACCTTTCAGCATTGCCCAGAGTTATTTTGGGTGAGGGACCCCCATTTTCAGATTCCTTCTCTGGGCTCTGGAGATTCAGCCTTGTTCTCCTCACCCCAGGCCTATTCCCCAACCACACGCTTTCTAAATCAGCCTCTGTCATTTTCTTTGTTTGTTTGTTTGTCTCTCTTCTGCTTTTTGAAATTTGCTTTTGGATCACATAAATCTTCCTTATGAAAATATTTGTGCACTTGGCACGTTTCCAAGGAATGTTTAGACTTTAATAAAGCAATTTTTGTGGGGTTTTTTCTCTATTTTTCTTTCCAGGGGGAGAAGTTTGTCATGATTTTTTTTTTTAATGGCTTTCCTCCATGAATCTTGGCAGCTTAGGAGTCCCCTCCAGTAGGATGTAATTGGAAGTAGCTGCTCCCTCTGATAGCCTGGCTTTCAGAGAGTAGCCTCCAGTAGCTGCAAATAACTGTGGGCAATTTTGCCTGTGCTTAATTGCAACAAGGTTGTTTCCTCCAATTTTTAAGTCTTTCATTTTCAGGCAAAACCAGAGCTGAATGCTCATGTGTCCTCCTCTAAAACCCCTTTATAACAAGTGTTAAGAAAATATTTTCTGCCACTGTTGACAATTTTTCCTTCAGAAGAAAAGAGGAGACTGAAGGAGAAGACTAGAAGGAGGAGAAGACTGGAGGAGATCCAGATGCTGCTGGAAACATCTGGTGATGTGGTCAGCAGAAGAAAGACTTGGTTTGGCTGATTGATAAAGCACTGCCCCTGCCCCAGAGTAAATGTAAATGCACAGCCCATTGCTTATTCCCTCTTCCTCTTGGTAAATTCAGAAATCTTTCGAGCTGGGCTAATTTTGGTTTTAGGAATTGTAATGCCACAAAGGAACACAACTGGTGTTCCAAGTCAATCCCACGTGTCCAAAGGAGGCTCAGCCCTGATAGTGCAGCACCCAAAGGCTGTTCTCCAGTCTGGCCTTTAAGCTCTCATGATTCCACAAACTTCCTGGGCTATTTTTTCTTGGTCATGTCAGAAGGGCAATCTAAATATCCTCTATAGCACAAGTTTATCTTTGAGCCACTCCAAAATTAAACTGTCTCAAGTTTAGAAGAGCACGGAGGAACCTCAGATCCTGGATCTTCTGGCAGCACCAGCTGTCAGCCCACAGAAACCTTTGCAGGGACAGGAATAGCCTCGGTGCTGTTCCGAAATTCTTAGAAAAAGCTTTTCCCAGGAAACCCAGCCAGTGCTTTTCTGTGCTCCACCATCTGCGCCTGCTGGAGACCCACTTGGCTCCTGGCATCCCACGAATGCATCAATAGGAGACAAAACCATTAAGAAAGCAGCAGAGATCACTTCAAAATGCAAACAAAGCAGAGCAGTGAGACACTTGAGGCCGCATTCTGAACTGCTGTAAATCAGTGGAACTCACGGATTTCAACCCAACTCTGCCAGGCTGCTCCAACTGAGGATTTGGTTCTTCATCATTAACTCCTCCAGCACTGCACAGCCAGCTTTTGGAGGCTGTGAATGACTTCCTGCTTGAGTTTACAGCTGTTCCAGCAAGGCCTTTGGTTTATCCCTTTAATTTGTCATTAGCCTCTGTAAACAAAAAGAACAAAACAAAAAGGACTGGGAAAAAAGAAACCCAAACAGATGCAATCACTTTTTCCTCCACTTCAGGCAGACTTTAGGGAAGAAGCATTGCTCAAGTGGGGATCTACTGGGACAGGTTTCCTGGTTAGGATAAAGATGTTGGTTGAGATTTAAGGCTGGAAGAATCTTGGTTCAGATTAATAATAAAATAAAATAAAATAAGACTCTAACTTCTACTCAAGAGTCTTCTTTTTCATTAAAATAGCATTTCATTTTTCATTTCAATGTTTTCCAATCATTCTGAATCCTCCTGGAATCAGATGCAGATGTTCTGAATTACAAGCAACAAAGCTAATTCTGACAGCATTTCTGAAGGATAAGGGAAGAAAAAAATGACGAACATTTGGAAGAAATCCTGTTCTGCTGATGTTGTCCATCCATTTTGGCAAACTCTTAGGGACTAGAAATTCAAAAGAGCCTCAGGCATCCCACAGGAGCAGCTGAGTCCTCACCCAACCACAGCCTTTGTGCCAGCTTGATCCCAGCTTGCAAACTTCACCTTGTACCTGAGCCTGGACCACATTGTGCCCTTTTTGCCCTTCAGACTGATTTTCCACATTAGGGAGATGGAATAAGACTCACAGAGATGGTTGGATGGTTGGAAGAATTTTTAAAAATACATGTGGGAGTTAAATAAACAGGGAAATAAGTGGTCCAAACGTTTTTCAATTCTGCAAGCCCTCCTGTGAACCACCAAAGACATTATTTTCTTTACCACATGAAATCTTCTGTAAAGCTGACCATGCCAAGGGTCAGACAACAGTTAAGAATTAAACCCCAAGATACTCAGATCAGAAAAAAAAATACATCTTAAAATGCTTTTTACTGATTTTGCTTCTGGTAATAGCACAGATACAATAAAAGGTTTTCACTGGGTGGAAGCCAACCAGGATCAATCTTCTGACCAGTCACAGCAACCTCAGAACTCTACCCCCCAAAGCTAATGAAAAGGCAGCTTCCCTGCTTTTGGAAAGAATACCTTGTGCTCTGCCACAGGCTCAGCTGGTGGCCTGTAAACCCTGCACAGGACTTAATTCTGCCATTTCTGGTACTTATTCTGTTCCCTTCAATACAGAGCTTGTCACAGCAATAAAATAAATATATTTTCTGTCAGCTTTATACACTTTTTTCCATAGGTAACCTTGGAATGTAGAGTTTTGAGGAGCAGGTGGATGACTTTTAGTGTACATTTATGTATCAGTGTATACACATACCCCAGTGCAGGTCTAGCACACGTTCCTTTGTAAAGGTGTGTTTTCCCAAATAGAGCATCAGGGAATCTGCCCTGACTGCTCCTTGGTGGATTCCCTGTGTGCTGGTCACCCTGAGAGAGGAGGCAGCAGCAGTTCTGGCTGTGCTGCCCACCAGGACAAGGAGGGCAGCTGGACAGGGCTCAGCACATCAGCAAAGGAAATAAAGTGGCTCTTCCTCAGGCTGCTCCTCAGGGCTGCCAGTGACAGGATGAGAGTGGAGACCTGGCAACTGCTCCCACAACAAGACAAAGAACAGGGAAAAAGAAACTTGATGAGAACAAAATCCCCCCCAGAGCCAACATAAACTGTTCTGCTGATCTGATGGAGGACATGAGCCATATTTCAAGTGTCTAAAGGGGGCTTTGGACCACAAAATTACAGAACACTTGGTGACATCAAGATGGGATCTCTTTTACTCCAGACCTGCTGCTCACAGTGTCCATGAGTCACTTTAAATACTCCAGGATGAATTCTCTGTTTTACTTTTAATCTTTTAAAACTCAGTTTGACATTTTAACTCATGCCTAGGTTTTGTTGCCCATGTGTAGGATTGAACACTGTTCTTTTTATCTTTGAAATGTGTGCCCAAAGAAAACACTCAGTTATCTTTTAGTACCTGTTCCTGAATTGAAAAATTCCAGGCCACAAAGCAGCACCACTCCTTATGTCCCAGATGGTGTCTGCTCTTATTGTGTGGGATCAACACAATGATAAAAACCACTTCCACTTCTGGATTTGTGCAGTGATCCCACATCAATGATACAGCAGAGAGAGACAACTTGGTATCTGAGACAAGACCAAAACTCAAGATGTTCTTGTTGGAGGAACAGCCTAAATGTGAGCTGAGTTTTAAGCATTGCATCCAGATCAGGGAAAAAATACCCTGGAAATTTCACTATATCCAGACAGGCTTCCTTTATGGGCTTTCCATATTTCTAGCTGTCAAATACATTTAAAACATGACATCAGACTGTCTCATCTCATAACAGCCTGCTGCTTCTTTCTTTCAGCAGCAAAAGAATGAAACAAGTAAAGAACAAGCCTGAAACTGTAAAACAAAAAATACTACTAGATTAATAATATTCTTGTTAATTATTGTAATACAACTCCATTTAGGAACCCTTGCATGACCTTGTTTTAGGCCATGCTCAAGGTGAGAAAGCAGGTGGCAAAATCATCTTCCATCTTAACAAATTTGCCCATTCCCTGTTTGCAGCACACATCAACCTGGCCCTCTGGCCTGGTACATGATACTCTGCTTCCCTGGAGAATTTGGGGCCAGATGCTTTAACACAAAGTAGCTCCATTAAATCTCTATTGCCTTCCACAGGGTATCACAAATTTAAATTGGCTGAAGACTTTGCTCTTGAGATCCGTTGGAGTGGACCAGGGGAAAATTATACATTTTATCAGGTTCTGCAGCAAAATGCCAAAACAGAAGTAGAAATTGTTTTTCCCCGGGAATCACGACAGCCCTTCAGGTAGGAGGAAAAAAAGAACAAAACAGCTCAAGTTTTGAAGCCCACAAAGGTTTGTACTCTTGGGAAGAGTAGGAGGAACCAATGGGTTAATTTTGATGTCCATTCTTGCCCAAAAGTTTGTTTTTATTTGAAAGTTGAGGAGCAAGGTGTTCTACCCCATGCTTGAGACTGCTGGATTCATTCTCTGTGCAATATATCCATGAGCATCACTGACCTTCTCAGGAAATGAAGTCATGTGGAGACACAGACTCCCTGGGAGCAAGGACAGAGTGATTTCCCCTCTCAAGGTGTGAGGGACACACTTCACCACGTCCCCCAGCTCCAGAGCCACCAGAAGAGACACTCATGTCCACTTGCTGTGAGCATCCTGGAGGGACACGGTTCCTCAGACCACTTGAAGGTTTCTTTACCATGATCTCTCATCCTCTCCTCTCCAGCTTGTTCTCTCTCTCCTGCTTTGCTCGTTGCTTCTTCAAACCAAACTCTCAGGCTGGGATTCATGAAGGTACATTTGACTGGCTTTGTTCATTTTCCAAGGGCTGCTCCCAGCTGGAGCTCAGCTGTGTGAGGGGAGGGAGGCTGTGCAGTCCTGCAGACAACAGCCTGTGCATCCATACAGCACATCCACAAAGGACCCAGGAGTGCTGCCCGGGTTTCTGTGGCTATTTACATGTCAGCATTCCCAGTTTTATCCAGGTAATTAGGTAGTTTATATCCACAGGTTTGTGCAGCTCACTTAAATTGCATCTCACAGATGGGTTTGCCCCGCCCGTGTGTTCATGGAGACACATCTTTTATTGCATCTGCATTAACAAGTAGAAGCTTTGTTTTAAAAGCCAGTCTGCTCAGGAGAAGATCAGTTAGCCTTTCTGGCTGAACAAACAGCCAGCCCAGGGTTGATTTGGTCACATATCCATCATTCCATGCCGCCTGGGTTGGATTGCTCCGATCCCCACGCTGTCACTGCCTGCACTTTGCTGCGCTGCCTGGGATGTGATGTGTGGGTTCCAGCCCATCTGCATGGATCACAGCTGTGCACTGAGTAGTTTTCCAAGTGCAGACAGTGCTGAAATGGCTCAGGGCTGATCCTCAGTGCACCTCCACCAGCTCAAACACAGCTTTATAGATGTCCTTCGAGTCAGCAGGCAGCTCAACCCTTTCTTTCCCTGCAGAGCTCAGGCTTGGCCCATGTTTTCATGAACTAAGGGGACACAGAACCATTGAACCATTTAGGTTGCAAGACCTTTCAGATCTTTGAGTCCAACCATTCACCCAGCACTGCCAGGTCAGTGACTAAACCACAGACTCATAGGATCATTAATGTTGGAAAAGACCTCCAAGGTCCTCAAGTCCAATCTTCAATCAAATACTGCCATGCCCACTAAATCCTACCATGAAGTGCCACATCTACTCCTTTTCTGAACACTTCTAGGGATGGTGATTCCACCCCTTCCAACGCTTAACCACCCTTTCAGTGAAGAAATTTTTGCCAATATTCAACCTGAACCCCTCATAGTCTAAATTTAGGCCATTTCCCTTGTATTATCACGAGTTGCTGGAAGAATCACATCCCCAACACATCTTTTAAACCCCTCAGGGATGGTAACTCCAGCACTGGAGCAGCTGTGCCAGGGCTGGACAAACATCTGCAAGCAGTGGGGATGGTGTGGTGGCCACAGCAAGGGACTGTGGTGTGCATAGAGGCACTCAGGAATTCCTGCTCCCCTTCAGAGGTGCTGGGATGGGCAGCCGAGGGTTCCAGCAGCATTCCCGGCCTGGGGACAGGGCGCACAGAGCCATGTGCTCGCCTGGCCGCTCACCCTGAGCGTGGGAATGCACTTCCCTCTAGCGGGGAAAAGCTCAGCCGAGCCCGGCGCTCCCCGGCAGCTGCGGAAGGTATTGACCGGCTCCGGCAGCCGCGGCCGCGCTCAGCGCTGCGCTCACAGGTGAGCTCCCAGCTGAGAGCACCGAGCCCTGCCGGCCTGTCCCCGGCTCGGGGACAGCGGGGACAGCGGGGACAGCGGGGACAGCCCCCCCCGCTCCCGACACGCGTCCCCCGTGCCTCTGTGCGACACCCCCAGTGCCACCTCAGAGCCGCGGGTGGATGCGCCTCTGCATCCCGCCTCGCCAGCTCCGCAGAGAACAGAGCTCGTTCCCTCTCATTCCCTCAAATCTGCCCGAGAAGCGAATTCCTGAAATGCTGTTTTGATAGAGGATTCCGGGATATTTTTGATCTAGAAAGATCAAAACAAGCTTATTGAAAAATTCCATTTCATAACGTCAAAAAATGTTTCGTTTTGAGAATGTCAGAACACTGCAATCTAAATGTTTAATCAAGTGACATGTATGTGTGGAAAATTGCTATTATTTTAATTCAATTTTAGGGTTTTTTCCCCCTAATATTTTCCTTAATGTGAAATAAAATCAAATAAGAGGCCAAAAATGTCAAATCAAAAGATTTTCTTTTGATTGCAAATTGTTTCAACACTGTAAGTGCCTCTAGGTTTGAAAACATTTTTAAACACTTTTTTAATCAAACTGTTCTTTGAAAAGAAAATTTTAAGGCACCATAAGCTTGACACAATTCCGTTGCTGTGTTCTTCTCAGCTGGTTCCACGGGGTCATGCCTTTTTATCTGCATTGAATTAAAATCTCATGTTTCCTGGCTCCCAAATTACTGAGCTTGATAGGCCATCATGTTTGGAAGATTTAATCAGGAGACGAAGAGTCCTCCTTCCCCCGGTTCCTCTGCTGCTTTCAGATAGAGGGAGGTGGGAGTAATGAATGCTGATTGAACCTCGGCTGGGAATGAGTCAAGGGAAGGGGAAAAAAAAAAAAGCAAGCCCCATCACTCTTGTGTGATTCAATTACCTCCAAGAACTTTTATTCTCGTGGGGATTTATTCACATGATGGTGATGAATTCCATTTGGGAGGCAATGGAAGGGACAGGGATGGCACCTGTGTGGTGCTGCCGTGACGTGGGGACGCAGCACTGGGAGGGAGTGGGTGAAAATCCTTCTCCTTGAGGTGCCCAGAGGGGCTCAGGCAAAGGGAAGGGACCAAGGACACTCAAGGAACCTGGCCAGAAAGCAGTGACAAGCACAGAGGTCTCAGGGATGCAGGAGACAGAGGGGAGCAGCCAGAGAATCCGTGGGAAGGAGATGAGGCCAGGGATGTCAGTGCCACTTTCAGCTGCTCATTTTAATCTCCTGAATTCAACGCCCAGTCAAAATAATGTCAGATTTGTGTCAAATTTTATTACAAATCAAAACTTAATCCTGGCCTAGAGAAGAAGAGATGAGCAGAGAGACAGGTTCTAATACCTTAATTTAAGAAACAAGACAGAGTTGTTTTCTTAAATCAGTGTTTTTAGGAATGCTGAGTGATGGATGTGGGGCTCTTCCCCTTCTATTCATTGCAATTTAAACATAGAAAGAACGGGTTGGAAGAAAAATCTGGTTTCCCTCCCCCTTAAATCTCTTCCTTTTGCTAAATAAAATTTTAGATTTCTAAAGAAATCTAAAAAAATTAGATTTCTAAAGTGGTTTTATTTGTGTTAATCTCCAGTTCTTCATCATCACAAATTTAAACTGCCAACCCTCTTTAATTAGAGAAAAAAAAGTCCTCTTTTGCTTAATCAGTTGAAGAAGGGTTTCTCCTCACAGTCACTGTCCAAACATCATCACTGGGAAATACTCCATCCCTTGGAGTAGAGCAGGCAGAGCTGATTTCCTGAAATTTTAACACTTGTTTTTGTTATACATCAAAATTCAAATGCAAAATTGCCCCCAGATCAAAACTGTCAAAATATTATTGGGAAGCATCATGATGTTTGATTTTTATTAACATCTTCAACTCCACCACTGTTGAGCCATTATTATGAAAAGCGAACACAGCAGAAAACATCAAATAATATTTGTTCATTGTTTCAACATAAGCCATGTGTTTAAAGAGTGTGACTTCGACAATATCATCAAAATGAACACTTCTACCACAGCCAAAGAAAAAAATCCCATTTTAACAAAATGAAAAGCAAAACTCTGTGTTTGTATTTTCTTCTGCTGGAAATGGGATGGAAATTGAAACATTACTCAGGCACGCTTTTGTTTCCAAAGAATTATCTTTTTGTTTTAATGGAACAATGGGGGAAAACAGGGTTTGTTCTGATTGTAGACTAAACCTGTTCTTTTAAACCTGCAATAATCCTGCTGGAGGTTATGCACAGTGCACAGGGGATGGGGAGCCTGTCTGGCTCTGTCTCTGCAGATTGCTCAGCCCAGCACTGGGATGGAGCAGCCCTCTCCTGCCCCACTGTCTGCTCCAGCCACAGAGTTTGCTTGTTGTTCTCTGACTCGTTGGATTCAATCAAAGACTGACTCACCAAAATGCACAACAAAATATTTGTCAGTTCCTTCCCTGGAAAAGAAGGTTGGCCCAGGGAAGAGGGACCAAGGTGATGAGGTGAGTAAACAGCGAGGACCAATGAGTCTGCTTCAATTTACACAGGAAAAATGGAACAGAACAAACTTGACCTTAAAACAACTCTTTAAAAACGTGCTGTTTCAGCAGTGGAAAAGTAAAGCTTTCTGGATACAATCAAGAAAATGGTGTTGAGCTGAGGGAATACCATTTGGGGGAGCAGAGACTTTGTCCTCTCTGGGTGGAAATAAAATGTTTCAGGTCACTGGTGGTGCATTGGGACACCTCAGCTTTGCCAAGCACATCTACATTTTAAAGTTCAACACAGAGCCAAATTGCATGAAAACATCAAGTGTTTGAAAATTCTCTGTGTAGCTAAGGCATTAAAAAACCCAAAGAAAAACCCCCACAAACGTAAATAACATATCTGAGGTTGGATGGATGGATTATTTTCACAAAAAACTTTGTTTCTATTCTTCAATCAGCAAAACTGTAGAAGGAGACAAAGAAGGAGAAGGAAGTAGAACAACAACAATAACAGGTATGTACTATTTATAATATAATAATAATGCAATTCACATTGGCAAGGTTTTCAAAAACCCTAACATAAATGTGACAGTGAAAAGACTGAAAGGGCTGGTTTGACAGGGTTAAATTCTCCCAATTTTCCCATACTAGGTTCTGTTTCCAAAACAACACTTTAGCAAAGAAACTTAACTCCAGAGAAGGTTTCAACTTAAACCAAGGTTCAGCAAAGCCTGAGTTTGTCCTGCTCTGGCTGGGTGAGAAATAAGGAGGAACCATCTGACTAAGGTCACCTGATGCTTCAGGACTGTATCCCAGGGAGCTCAGGAGCATCAGGCTCAGCCCTTCACAGGGTATTTGGGAGGAGAAGTGCTCAGTGGGGAAGCACATTTCCATTTCAAGTGACCAGCTCAAGGCCAAAATCAAAGAGTTGTGGCCAGCAGGTGGAAGCTGGATGCGGTGACAAAGGAACCAGCATGAAAGAGGAGAAGAGAATCCAAAGAGTGAAAGGGAAAAATAATAATAATAAAAAAAATCCTCCCAAAATTTGAAAGGCAGATTGAAATTAGTGTGAAAGAAAGAAAAAAAAAAAAAAAACCAGCCTGCCCTGGCTGGCCCATGGATGTTGTCAGTGCTGGAGACTGATCCCTGCATCCCTGTCTCTGAAAAGACAAATCCTGCCCCTCATTAAAGTACCAAGTGCCCAAATAAGAATTTGATGCCAGCAAAGTCATCACAAGTTGTTTTTTTTTATTATTATTTCAAATGAAGGAAACATCTATAAAGGCAAAACTTTATTTTTTTACTGCTCTTACTATTATTATCTTTTTTTTTTGTTAGGTTGTTGTTCTCCTGAGGGTTTTTATTAGCATTGTTATTATGCACAAACAGAACTGCCAAGGGACAGTGTGAGCAATTCTCTCAGAACTGCAGATGAAAGTAATGGGCTTCTTAAATTCTTTATTTACATTATTGAACACAGGGAGAACAGACAGTGCCAGGCAGTCATGTTCACATTTTAAAAGGACAGCTTGTCTATGCCTTCGATATTAACCAGAGGGCTCTCAGATCACTCCTGGCTGAGATGTCCTCCCTTGGCACCCTCAGGGATGGAGAACAGGTCATTCCCAGCTGGATCCCAGGGCAGAAGCAGCTCCTCATCTCTTTTGCCTGGGGAGGCTTTGTCTCTGAAATTTTTTGGGTCTCAATTTCAATATCAACAGCTTTCCTGGCGATCAGGACAGGGAAAAGGGTTGTATATGACTGGCTTCCTTTTTTCTCCAGTTTTCCACCTCTTCCTCCATCCTTTCTCAGCTTTGCAACATCGAGCTGAAATTTTAAATTCCAAAAGTGCTGTGGAATTTTCAATCTCAGACTGATTGTCAAAAAAATTGCTTTTTTATATCTCCTAAGACTCCTGCAGCGCCCACAAACACAGAAAAATTCATAAACTTGTCATCAGAACTTTCCAGAGTGTGAATTATCCTAATCTGGAATTATGGCATTTTAATTTCATTTTAAGTGGTTTCAGCTAGCTCTGTGAACTCTGTTTTGAATACCTGTGTAGTGCCTGAAACAGGAGACTTAAAAGCACTTCAGGAAAGTTAATGAATTGTACTTGCTGAGAACTGTGTCAGGAAGCACAGTGTTCTAATTTATATTCTTCAGATAAGGAAACCAAATCCTGGTTTGGTTAAAATTCTTCTTCAAGGCTATGCTTTGAACCTGTAGCAGAAGAAGAATAGATTTTGATGCCCAAAGAGCAACCTGTTCTATGGAAGGCATTCCTGCCCGTGGAAGGGGATTTGGACTGGATGATCTTTAAGGTCCCATCCAACCAAACCTTCCATGATTTCTATGTCCTGCACATGGCCAACTTTTTCTTGCTAATCTTGAAGCAGAATTGCTACTAGATGCAGCAGATATTTTATGTTTTAACCTTGTCTTCCCTTAAATTCTTCTGGATTATCCTCTTTAAGTTCCCTTGCCACAAGCTGCTCTCCTCGCAGGTATTACCAGGGACACAATGCTTGGAGTCATCATAGGAGAGGAAAAAAAAAGGGAAAAAAAAGAAAAAAAGAAATTAAAAAAAAAAAAAGAAATCAAAAGTCTGCTCTTCTCTGCTAAGTGCTGAAATGCTCAGATGATGTCCTGCCTTTCCAGGACATGGCTCAGCACCCTGCAGATTCACAGGCTGGCAGAAGATTTTAGGGAGAGCCCACGTCTGTTGCATCGCTTCCCTCTAAGAGGGGAACGGGGCACAAACTTTTCCGGAGGTTTGCTGTCAGAGGCTGAAAGAGCTGCAGAGAGAGAAAAACATCTCTTATCTCTGTTCTCTGTTCTCCCTGTGGAATGTGAAATGGAGATTGTTTATCTTCAGTGGCCGATCCTGGTCCAGCTGTGTCTGGACTCTCGAGAAGGTCACGAGACTAAGACTAAGTTAGTCTAAGATAGGTAAGTGAGAAGTAAGTATGTAGAATAGCCTCTCTTCATATATTATTAATGTATTTTAGTATAGATTTAATAAAGTATATTCAGCACCTCAAAAGCCTTCTGATATCCTTGGACATCCTTCACATCTCATCCCTTGGGGGTCGCCTGCAACTACTATACATGTCCAGCCCAGGTTCCTCACTGAGTGCTGCCTTCTGCTGCAGCCAGGCTGAGCTCAGCTCCCTCCAGCCTGCTGCTGGTGGTGGCACTGGGACGGGGACAGGGACAGGGACAGGGACAGGGACAGGGACAGGGACAGGGACAGGGTGGCCAGATGGCTCCTCTGTGCCAGGGCCCCCGTGCTCAGCTCAGTGCTGGCAGATGGACACCAGAGCTGGAAATCCAATTACAGAGCACAGAGGGGCAATGGCTGGGCTGGCACCACGGAGCTGATTCATCCCAGGGGTAAAGCAGCCCAGCTCCAGGCTGGGCTCTGTGCCCATCCTCTATTAATAAGTATTTTATATTCAGGATGTATTTGCTGAATTTAGGCAGTGCCGAAATATTGCGAGCAGTCATATGACCTGACCTCCTGATATGGTGAAAAAAAACCTACAAAAAATCCCCAATAAACCATGTTTTCTCTGCTTGTGATTTATTCTAAGAGCAGCACCCAGAAGACATCAAGAAACTCATTTCATTTCATAGAAATGTACCTGTCTTCCCTACCATAGAAAAGTTCTTTCCTTCTGTGTTTATTTTCAGATGTTTCTAATAACACTTTTTGGTTGAAAAATAGCAAACTGTCAAAAATGAAAATATTTGCAGTAAAGAGACAGTTTTCGTGACTTTTTTTACATGAAGCAGAAACATTATTCCTTTTAAGATTGCCAAAATTTCCATTTTCTCACTTTGAAACAAAACCTTTCAGATTTCCCCTTTAAAATTACTTGTCTGTTACAAACTGAAGTAGTTTTTCAGAAAATGCCCAAATCAAAGCATGATATTTCAAAATTATTTAAATTATATTTTCCAGAGCTCAGTTTTGTGAACATTTTCACAATTCTGGTTTCTCATTCTGTCTGAGGATGAGACAAGAGAAGGTAAAATAAAGGTTTGCAAGACAAGGAAACCTTTTTCTCCCCATCCCACTGAAATGCTGTACTTTCTATAATACCAAGTGACTGATTGATCCTTCACACACAGGACAGGAACAGCCTCCTTGGGCTCTCAGGCTTGGAAAATCAAACTTTTTGATTTTTGGGAGGTTGGGATGTGCAGCTGTAATTGCAGAGAGCTGGGCTGCTGCTGCCACCCTCTCCCACGTGGAAACACTGCCAGGAAGCAGCTCTGGCTGTAATTGTGTCCTTTCAGTTAATTCTGTCCCATTAAGCTTAAAATGCAAAATCAAACCAAATCTTGTATCTCCTCTTGGTGGCTTGAGGATCCTGGAAGTCACATCCAAGGGGAGGAGATGCTCTGGGTGCAGGTCAATGAGGGTGACAAGGCTCTCCTGCCCACCAGGACCCAACCCTGGCAGCCTGTGACTGCTTTTTATTTCCCCAGCCAAGACCTTCCTTCATTAGCCCTTGTCCTCAGTGTAGTTTTTTAAGCTCTCTCCTCAGTGCTGGGTGTTTCACCCTCACCTGGGGGATGTTGCCTTTGCAGCAAGAACAGGTTAGTGCAGCCAAAACACAGGGATTTGGTAAAGTGTGGGGAAAACCTGTAATTCATCTGTCATTTCCCTAAACTGGACACAGGGCTGATCTCTGTGTGCTGCCTGCTCAAGCCTTCCAAAGGAACTGGCCATTTATTCCCCAGAATATTCTGGTTTTTAACAGAAAACAATTTTGGGAGCCAGCAGCCTGCTGAAATGTTCCAGACAGGGAATGTGTTAGGCACATCTAGGGCTTGGTTAATTTACAGTTTGGGATCCTGGGGAGGATGGGCTTTGAGCAGAGCAGTTTTCTGTCCATCAGCCTCCCAGAGCAGCTCCCTCACAGGAGTGTCCTCAAGAGATGTTTGAAGTGCTTTCAACACCAATAGTGTTGACAGTGAGTGCTCCCCTCTCACTTGTCTCAGCCACTCCATTGGCATCAAAGGAATTGCTCTTGGTTTACACCCAGGGAAGTAAAATCAGGCTCCTCCAGCACCCCAGCACGTCCTGAGGAAAGCACTGCAACCCTCCCAGGGAGAGCTTCCCTCTGACCAGTGCTCCAGCTGGAACGAGCCTCACCTCTCCTTGCTCCTGCCCAGCAAATCCAGGACAGGAAATGCCCAAAATTTCCCCACCAGTAAAAATGAGACCTCCCAATTTCCTCTCTAGCCATGATATTACAATGAAAAACATTGTGCAGTTATCTCTACACAAACCTCTTCTACTCCAGCAGCAGTGACTGCCCTTTCCCTCCATGGCACGGGGCTGGAATGGGGCAGGGATGAACCCTCTGCCTCCAGAACACACTCCTCCCTCTGAGCTCATGCACGGGAGAGCCAGGGCTTGGACACAGGTCCTGTGACCCAGGTTTGGACACAGGTCCTGTGACCCAAGGTTAGGACACAGGTTCTGTGACCCTGATCTAGCAAATCCTGCTGCCTTCACGTCTGCTGGGAAATGTCAGCTCTTCTGCAGACTCTCATTCCTCTTCCAGCTTGCTCCAAACCAAGGAGGAAAGCAAAGCTTTCAACAGATTTCCAGAAGCCCTTCCCCTGCTCCCACCTCCAGTCTCACCAGAGAAAGGAGCTCTGCCATGCAGGAGCCACAGCCTCACACTCTGAGATTGTTAATGAACATGTTTTCTGCAGATAATTATAGGGACTGGCATATCAAAAGCACTTAAAACATCTCATTCTTTTAATTCATTAATTATATTGCAATTACACAATTCTCAGGCACTTGCTGGCACTTTGGAAATCAGCCATTCTTGGGAGACAAAGCTGGGTGAGGAACTGTTGGAAGGGGAGAGGAAGAGGTGATTGGAAGAGTCAGGGGCTCTGGCAAGGCCAAAGGAGTCTGCACAAGAGGTGACTGGACAGCAGGGCAGCTAAAGGGCCATTCCAGGGGTTCAGGGATCTCTGCAGCCCTGCACCTCCACAGCTGCCAGCACTGTTATTGCACACATGCTGCTGCAGAGGCCTGCTCAGGGTGGATTTATTTCCTGTTCTCACACCAAAGTCCCAGCTCTGCACACCTGAGGAGTCTTTTCTGATGCTGTTCAATACCAGTATTGGCTTGGCATTGGAGGGGGCTCAATGGACTGGATACCCTGGCACTGAATGTGGGCATTAGGGGTTATTGCAAAAGCTCAGTGTAGATTCTGCAGAAGCTTCTGAACATTCCCCTTCTGGTTAAAGTTCCTTGCTCCCCTGTCTTGGTTTGAAGGACAGGTGTCCACCAAGGAAGGCAGGAACCTCCCTTGGGATGGAAAATGTGACTGCCTTCCCTCCAGTTATTAGAACTTTGAAATTGCAGGGCTGTCAGGCAAAGCTGTGGGAAAAGGAATAACACTTCAGCAGCTGCTCTCAGGAGCAAAGGCTCACTCATGGCAAGGAAGAAGCAGCAAAGGGCTGGACTCTGTGGTAACAGCGAATTCTCCCCACAGCAGCAGCAACTCAACTTTTCCCCTGTGATCCCAAGAGCCAGAGAGAGTGAGGACGAAAAAAAATCCACTATACCTCTGCTCTTCCCAAGAGAAAGCCCCCCAGCTAAGAGAGAGCAGCACCTTCCCCCTCTTCCTCCTCTTCCCCCTCTTCCTCCTCCCCTCCCAGCCACATCCTTTGTCTCTGAAGTATCCCATCTCCTACACAACAAATGGGAGAAAATTCCCTGAGAGAAAGAAAAGACAAAAAAAACAAGGAAATATCCTAAGCTGCAGCATCCCCCTACTCACAGGATGTCACACAGGAAAAGGATGCTCCAGAGCAAGCCTGGTGTTTTCCAGCTGACCAACCACTTTATGGAGGTCATTATTCAGAACAGTCATTATCTGTTCCTCCCAAAACTTGGAATGGGCAAGCAAAATGCCTAAAATTATGTTTTAGATGACAACTCAGACTCACAGTGGATTTGAAGGACTAAGTAAATATTAATAAGCTAAGGAGGGTGCTCAAGGCCAGGATGGATGGAGCTGTGAGCAACCTGCTCTAGTGGAAATTGTCCCTGCCCATAGCAAGGTTTGGAATAAGATGAGTTTTAAGATTCCTTCCAGCCCAAACCAGCCTGTGATTCCCTGGCTCCTCAGAGGTGGCCCTGAGGAGCTCACCTCAGCTGCAGAGCAGCTTCACCACAGCTGCATTCCAAATTTTGCACGGATGGGCTTCACTGGGTGATCCCAGCTGGAGCCTCAGGCTGTGTCCCAGCTCTGGGTCGGGATAAAGCCTCTCTCCAAAGCCCATGACTGCCATTAGTGCTCTGCAGCAGGTGCTTGGTGTGGCAGCCAGGAGAGCAGGGAGCATCAGAGAGCAGCCCTGCCTCCCTGCCCACACAGCCTGGCAGTCTGCAGGGCCACAGCCCAGCAGTGACCTCAGCTCCTCATCCCAGATGGAATTCAGGCCAAAACATCCCCCTGAACGTGACAAGCAAGACCTACAGACAGCTTTAAATGAGCAGAATTAGCAGGAGGGACATTTGCATGCATGGCTTGATCCCAGAGGGGTTTGGTCAGCCTTGTTAGTTCATATGGAAAAGGTAAAAAACGCCCTTTTTGCTGCAGGTGTTCCAGCAGGAAAGCCAGAGAGCTGGGAGGTGAATGCTCTGTACTGTGGCAGTCATGGGCAGAGCAGGGGAATGCTGCAGGCACCAGGGGCAGTCCCTGAAAATACTGGGAATTTGAATTCCCCATAATCCCCATTTGTTTCATGTGGTTTTCAGAGAAAGGGAAAAATACACGGTGGAGTTGAGAGACTATTTGGCAAGTGCTGATCATTTCTCTCTCTCTCTCTCACTCCTGCTCTCCTGGGATGTTTGGCCTCTGTCTGAATTGGCTAATTTTGTATTCACCAACCACTCTGTTGGCTGTAGGGAAAAGGATAAAAAAAAAAAAAAGAGAAGATTTAAAAAAAAGTAGAAAAGAAAACCCTGATAGCAAAACCTGAATGCAGCAAGCAAAGAAAGGGGGAGAAAAAGCTCTGCTTCTGTAACATCTTCAAGACAAAAAAAAACAACAAAACCAGGAGAGAAAAAAGGGTGCTGGGATTTACCAGCAGTGGATCTGCTGGAATTCAAAGCTGATATTTTTCCCCTGGACATCTCAATCTGCCCGTGCCTAAGTGGGACATAGAAGGTGCAGCTATAGGTGTGATATGTGACATACATGTTTAGATATATTGGCATTTGAAGCCAGATGTGAATAACTCTAAGGACAAAAACACATATGTGTCCATTCCTCAGGGTTTGCAGCATTAAGACTCCTGCTAATTGCTATTTTGGTCTCATTAGCGAAAGAAACATTCACTAAGCATATTCACACTGCAAATGGGATTCATAACAATTTGCTTGAGTCTGAAACCACTTGTACCTCCTCCTGGAGCAGAGCCAAGGCCTATATTTAAACCCAGAGGCTGAGGGGAGCTGACATTGAGGCTGCTGTGCTCTTTTATGGGCAGCTGTGTGTGCCAGGAGCCCTGGCACAGCCAGGGAGCTCACAGGGCTGTGGGGGCTCAGTGCCACCATCTCCCCAGGGGTTTGGGACACTGGGGACACACCTGTGCCTGGCTGCATTGGAGGGGCAGTCTGGGGGTCTGCTCTGGACAGTGAGGGTGTTTAGGTGGCAGATGCAGAGCCAAGCAGCTGTGTTTTCTGCAGGGGATGGAGCTGGGCACAGGAATGCACTCACAGAATCCCCTGGGACCTGCACCCAGCCAGGCAGGTGCCAACATCTGCCCAGGGCAGTGCCACCTCTGCCCAGACAGCCAGCAGGAGCAGTGACACAGCAGCCAGGGCTGGGAGAAATGCCAGGGCAGAAGGAGGCAGCTCCAAAGCTCTGCCTTCAGGTGTCAGAGCAGCAGAACATCTGCGAGAGCAAAATCCCAGCCCATGTGCCTGACTCCTGCCAAACTTTTACAGGGGATACTCTGTTTCGCTGCTTTATTTATTTCTTCTTCTTCTTTTCACTCTTTTTTTTTTTTTTTTAATTCAATTTTCCTTTTTTTCCAAAGCCCTGCCTGAGAGTCAGGAGGGGGAGCCTGCAGGACACCAGGGCAGGCATGAAGCTGCAATTGCTTCCTGAGCCACTTCACTGGAAACACGGAAAGCTCTGAGGCTTCTCCACTGCTGCTGCACTCTGATCACTCTTACACAGGGATATTTATCCCTCCAGCCCTTCTGGTGGTGGCAGATCTCCAGTGGGGAGCTCAGATGAAGGCATCACAAAGGAGAAAGCTCCTGGAGGATGTGGCAAGGAGGAGAAGTGGCATCAATCTGATGAAGTGCACCTGAAGCACAGGTGACATCCCTCAGGCAGCAGCTGAGCCAGGGAGGGCAGAAACCCAGATGGATTTGATCATATCAATCTGTTGGGCTCATTTCATACACTGCTTTTTCCTAAGCTAGGGGTGACACACAAAAACTGGCCTCAGTAGGAGGAGCAGGGATTCCAAAATAATTGGGGTGTTAAAAACACGCCGCTGCTGGAAGGGTCCCTGCTGTGGCCTGAGCTTGGCAGCTGCCATCTGAAGGACTTTGAAAGACAAGCTGGGTTTTCAGCTAAAGAGATTGGCCCTGTTTTTCAGAGTGTTTTGTTCACTTAATGTTTTTAATTATTTCTTTTCCTCAGGCAAGCAAAAAACCTGAGGATCAACAAGTCTCTGTTCTCAGTAGTGCTCAGGCAAGCTCTGGGAGAGTTTCCATTTGTCTTTTTTTTTTTTTTTTTTGTTGTTCCTGGAGCCTCTGAACAGATGCATCTCTATCAGATTTGGTTAGGTTTTTCTGACCCAAAAAAAAAAAAAAAAGTTGCTTTTTTTGTTGTCTTCCCTGTGGAAAGTGCTGAAGATTATTTTTCAATGTTGTTGAAATATTTCAGAAGGAAAAGAGAAAAGGAGGTGGGGAGGGGAAAAGCACAGTATTTTCTTGACATGTCAGTTAGTTAAAACCTAAACTGAAGTCTGTCCTAAGCAGAGTCTGGAGACTACTAAATCTATAGCTAAGTCTGCTTCAATCAACTCTGCCCCGTAGGCAGGATAGAACCAATTTTATAAAGAAAGAGGTAGAAATGCTTGAAAAACTGAAACTTTAAAGAGATTTCCATTAAAAATTCAAATTTGGATGAATAAATCCACTCACATAAAAGACATGAGGTTTTTGCCTCCTCTTTTTCTATGGCTCTGCTGTTTCTGGAATAGATTTAATTCTGTTAAATTTAATTCTGAGCCTTCCTGGAGCTGCTCCCCAAGGTGGGACCTACGGCAGCATCTCTGCCAGCAGTGGGGTTAATTCAGCAGCAAGGAGGGACTTTGTGAAAATCCTGGGTGGGCAATCCTGGGTGGGCAATCCTGGGTGGGCTTCTGGTGCCTCAACAGAGCCCTTGGCAGAGGGGACAGCTGGTGGCACTGTCCTGGTATCATCTGTTGATGGGATAAAAATTCTTCTGGATGCAAAGAGAGAGGCTGTAAAGGAAGGCTGAGCTTGACGATTCAAACAGTGCTTGGGATTTAGGGAGAGATGTCATAGCACCTTCCAGTCCCTAAAGGGGCTCCAGAGGAGCTGGAGAGGGACTTTGTTCAAGGGCCTGGAGTGACAGGACACAGGGAATGGCATCACACTGACACTGACATGACACTGACACAGAGCAGGTTTAGTTGGGATATTAGGAAGAAATCCTTCCCTGGGAGGGTGCTGGGGCCCTGGCACAGGGTGCCCAGAGCAGCTGTGGCTGCCCCTGGATCCCTGGCAGTGCCCAAGGCCAGGCTGGACAGGGCTTGGAGTAGCCTGGGACAGTGTAAGGTGTCCCTGCCATGGCAGGGGTGGCACTGGATGAGCTTTAAGACCCTTCCAGCAAAAAACATTCAGTGATTCTACCCAGCTGTGAGGCATTTACTGAGGCCTTATTCATGCAGGAATAAATTGGAGAATCACTATGGAAGGAATTCTGAATCAACCTGAACAGTGCAACCCTCCTGGGAAATTTCCACCAAAAAGCCATTTTGAGTCCAGAAAGTTCAGAGTGAGTCACTCTTGGGTAAGTCACACTTGTGCCAGAGGAGGTTTAGGTTGGAGATCAGGGAAAGGTTCTTCCCCCAGAGGGTGCTGGCACTGCCCAGGCTCCCCAGGGAATGGGCACGGCCCCGAGGCTGCCAGAGCTCCAGGAGCCTTTGGACAGCGCTGCCAGGGATGCCCAGGGTGGGGTTGGTGGGGGGTCTGGGCAGGGACAGGGGCTGGGCTGGGGGATTCTGGGGGGTCCCTTCCCACCCAGGGCATTCCATGACTCTGTGATTCTGTCCTGGACATGCATTTAAGGCTCCCAAAGATCCTGGTCTCACGGAATGGGAACTGAGTTTCCCCATAAAGAACTATGAAAGGAGAAATAAAGCTTTCAACCACAGCCAGCCCTGGGGTGAGGAATAAATTCCAGTCCTACAGACACAGCCTGGCACAGGAATGATGATTATCATTGCAGATACACAGACATGTCATCCCTTTAAACCATTTTTTTTACATGCAACCAGCCTGTGGAAATCAACTGCACTCACTTAAGGAAGGCAACACTTCCAAAGGGGGTAATTCAACACTTCTGGAGTTATAATTGTTTCCAAATGCAACATCTTTTTCCTATAACACAAATAAACACTTGCTGGTAATGGTGTGCTTTGTTAATTACAATGATTCTTAAAATCCTCCCTAAATATGCATTATATTACAGCAACAATATTATAAATGAGCATCAAGTGACATTCATATCACCTATTAATAGCTGGAGGGTTTGGACAGGTGGGATTATGGGATTTATGCAAATGAGGAATGTGTTCTATTATAATTTTAGTGGATCTTCTCTGTAAACTTCTGCTGTGCTGAATTAATGTCTACAGTGCATTTCCTTTTTTTATTTAAAAAAGAAGAGGAAGCCACTTACATATATTAGAGGGGGATAATGAATTATTATCCAAAAGGTAGGTTTGTTGCACTCATTTGCATATAATGCTTAATTTTAACAGAATATTTCATTCTAATGCATGCAAAAATGATCAAAAAACTCTCCAAATATGCTAATGTAAATTCTATTGCAAGTCCATTGCAGCCTTTATTTCTGGGGCTTTATTATAAAACATTAAAAAAAGAGAAAGCTCAACATTAGAATAACCTTTTTAAAATATAGCAATTGTTCTGATTTAAGTGGTGGGTGAAACTCCCCACACATCTCCAATTATTGAAAAGTCTTGGACAAAAATACCTTTGCTTGTGTGGGATAAGAAATCCCACTGAAATTGAGAAAAAGTCACCCAGGGTTGTAATTGGACCTTTTAATTTTCTTTTTTTTCCCCAAAATTTTTCAGTGGTTGGTGTGCTGAGCACTGCTGAGGAACAGCTGAGCTGGGTTCTCCCTAAGGTGTGGGTGGGAGCTGGGAAAGCCCTGGATCCAGCTCACCTGAGGGCCACAGGGCTCTGCTGGGATCAGTCTTTTAGGAGGAATTTCAGCACATACCTTGAGACAGACAACTGGGACATGCTCATTCACTAAGGATGCTGTTGGATGTTCCAGCCCCACCATCAGAAAATCCCCACTGGCTCCTGCTTCTCATCCCTGAACGTCCTGCAAGGTCCTACGTCAGCACCATGAAGGGGAAAGGGGATTAGATCAAACAGAACCCAGGACAAAGGGGTGGGACAGCCCTTACCTGCACTGCCAAGGGCTGGGCCAGGTGGTGAGCACGTGGCACAGGTCTCCTGGCACCCCTGTCCCCTTATCACTGTCAAAGGCAAGAGCAGAGCCCAGGATTACCACTGTGCATCATTCACAGTCCATTCTTCCTGCTCATTCTTCTTAATCTGCTTTCTAAATCCTTTTATCAATTATAATGGCTGTAATTAAGTGCCCCATCCTGGATTGACACACTCACACCTGCACACATCCATCTGAGTAGAGCTGACATGACCCCTGTCATTCCATCCCTAAATGTCCTCTCCATTTCCTTCCCCACAGAGTTCACTGACAGGCTTTGAGAGCCTATCTTCAGATATCTGCTGCTGAAAACCTTCCTTCCCTGTCTATAATTAAAGACATTATTTTACAGCATTCACAATTTTACAAGCTGGCATCATTTCTGTCCATAAAAGCTGGGCTACTTCCATCTCTCCCTGACTGCATTCCTCTTGTTTAAGTTCAGGGGTTCTTATTCTGGGAATAATACCCACGGCTATTCTGCAGCCACAATTATTAAGCCAGGGCCTATAAAAGGAGATGAGTTTTGGATTGCACCTATAAATGATGAAATGTGGGTTTCTAATGCTTCTCAGTGACTCCAAGCCTTGTGTTAGAGGATCTCCAAGGCAAACAACCTGCACCCAAGCCCTGTGGGTTGGTGTTGAAGGCCAGCAAAGCTTTTTTTGGGCACGCTTAGAACGGGGAAATGGGAGACAACAGCCTCCACTTGAAAACATTCCTGCCTGTTGCAGGCATTAGAGGAGGCCAGGAGAACAATGCACAGGAAATTAGACATGCTGAGGAGGTCTAGGCAGCCTCACGTGTGACTTGTAAACAAGTGTGTAGGAGAAGGAATACAGACTGCCACGCCTCGCAGTGTCTGCGAGGAGAGTGATCACAAATGTTAAACAAACAAGGAATTACAATGGCATTTGTTTGAGTTCACAGTATGGATTCTATTCATGTCACAGCTGCCATGAACTTATATATCTTCATTTATTTGGAAAGGGTATATGCCTAAAGCATGCTAAGTATACCTGAGAGTGACAAAACACGGAGGAGAGATGTGAAAAGGGTTGTAGGGTTTCTAACTGATAAAAAAGGGAATGTTTCTGGTACTTAGTTGAGCAGAATAATTGCATGTAGATTTTTCTTTTCTGGAGTTGAATATGAAAAAGAAAGATATTCATGCTGAAATACACTAAAAAAAACCACCAGAACTGAAAAGGAATGTATTTCCAAATTTCTTCCTGAGACTTTCTCCTCCAGATGTTTGGCCCAGATCTCTCAGCTGGGCACTGTCAGAGCCCTCACCTTGGAGCTTCCCAGAGAAGAGAAACACCTGGAGAGGGGCAGTGCCTGCCTTGTGCAGGATCCTCCACCCCAGCATTGCTCCCTTCATCAACCACTGATGAATCAGGAGCTGCCAATCTCTCCCCAGCTGGGACAGAGTGGGATGGGGGATTCCCATCCTTTGGGACACCCTTTGCTTTGGGAGCACCAAGCACTCAGAGCAGATAATCCTGTTTGCTTTAACCTTGCTGGAAGCACTCTGAAACTGCCTTTTTTCTCCATGCTGACAGCTCCTGGCCTGGTCTTCCAGCCCTGTTATTACATCCCTGAACTCTCAGTGCAGGGCCAAACACCCATGGAAACAGGGGGAGAACTGGGGGTGCCTCGCTGACAGGTGGGGGGATGACTCCCAGCCTTGCCATGCCAGAGAGCACCAGTGCTGAAGTGATTAATTTCTCTTCTCCATTACCCTAAATTAGCTAAACAAATCCCTGGCTATAGCTGTCACAGAGATGTTCAGCATGCAAATTGTTCTTAATGAGCGAGCTCCCAGCTGGGGGCAGGATCCTGCATCCACTGAGATCCTTCACCCATCACTTTTGAGGCACCTGATGGATACAGGGACATGGGATTTGCAGGAGGCAAATCCCCCTGCCCTGCTCCAAAAATCTCCACCTGCAAAAGAAAGAAAGAAAAAATACCTCATGGCCAAGGAGATGTTGGGAAAAGAAAATACCTCATGGTATTTCCAAAAGAAAGAAAATCCCTCATGGCCAAGGAGATGTAGGGAGCTCTATGGAGGGAAGGATTGGGTTTATGGAGGGTTGTTTTTCCCCAGTGGGAATGACTCAGCTAGGCTTTGCTGGTGAACCCTCAGTTTCATTTGATTCCACCTCCCTGAGTGCAAAATCCTAGCAACAAAATCCATCCAACCTTCTTCAGAAGACTCAGTGAAAAGGGGTTTTCAGGAAATAAAATGAACTTATTTCTGTGTTTTCCATAGAAAACAGTGATTTCTATATTAATTGTTACAATGTTCAAACCAAAAGCTTTTCAGCTCCAAAATGAAAACATCTCAGTGTTCACTTTCTTTTATAAAAACAAAATATTATTACTTTCTGCTAGAAAACAAAGAAGTAAACACTTTGCCCCAGCTGGATATACTCCTCCACTGACACCTTGAAGGAGTCACTTCACCTGCAGGTCACTGAGCATCCTCCTGGCAGGATCACTGCAGCTTTCCTGTCTCCCTTGCTTTTTTCTCCCCACAGTAGACACACTTACAAAAAATAAACCCATTCATGTAAATCAGGCTCAGCTCATGACAAGCTTCCTAACTGGGCTAAGGGGTATAAAGCACAAGGCTTTCACCTGTACTTATAATTAATGGTTTAAAAATTAAATATCCTGTTGTTTCAGGTGCCTTAATAACATTGCTTATAGCAAACAGTCTCATAATTTGTACTAAGCCCAATCCCCAACGTTTAATCTTTACAGTAAGAGGGGGAAAAAAAAAGAAAGAAACAGAAGAAAAGGTAGTATTTTTATTTTTTTCCACATAACTCAAAGTTTGCCCTCTCCAGTGCAGCACTCAGATGCTGTGTTGACAACTGGGGCAGCCCAGATCATGCTTCCTACCCAGCACATTTGTGATGCTGGTTGAAACTCCTGAAACGTCTCTTTGGACTGGTAAAACACAGATTTGAGCTTGTTTAGCCCTGGGGCACTGAAGCTGGGTTCTGGTAAGAGCAATTCCTGATTCCTCAGTTGCACAGGCAGTCTGGCCTGGAAGGAGAGGCCGGGAAGCTCCGTGATGAGGAGGCAGCACACGGATCCAGCACCCTGGGGGAGCTGGTGTTCAGAGGAAACGCTCTGGGGCTCTGACCAGCACATGCCCTTTAGTGATTGATACGAGACCCTCAGAGCTCCCTGCTCCTTCAGAGTCTGTGTCAGCCCACAGAGTGCCAGAGCCTTGTAAAGAACTTCCACTTCCCAATGTTACCCAAGAGATTTTTTGTTGTTTTGAACTCGACAACGTGGTTTTGAATATAGGAAAGAATGGAAGACAACGAGCCTTGTTTTGGTTGAGTTACTCCAAACAGGCAGGTAGTGGGTTTTGCAAGCAATCCTTCCCAAATGCTTTCTAAAAAGGCTGGATATTAATTTCTCTCTCTCTTTTTATTAAGATAGAAGTTATAACCAGCATTATTTATTAACTGATGTACCTGTTCCCCTGTGATCCTGTTGCCATGAGTGCTGGTGTCATATTTATTAATCAATCTGTCAGAAATGGTTATGTCAGCACAGACAATGCAGCTTCCCCTGGATGAGACCCACCTCCTAAAGTTTTGAACTTCACTATTCAAAGTTTAGAAGAAATAACCAACCTTCTGGAGCAAGTGTCACAACCATTCACTTTTCCTTTGCTAGAACTCCATGGAAATATCTCACTGACTTCAATGGATGTCAGTGGACACAAACACAAATTTGCTAGAAATTTCTGATGTAACTCCAGGTATTCTTTTGCACCCAGAGTACCCAAACAGCATTCCCTGAACAACAGTTCAGAAGAAAAATTGTGTTTTATTAACTCTTTTCTCCAATAAGAAATTTCCATCACAAAAGCACTATGGTAAAACCTCAGGAGATATTTGTGTATATTGCCCAGACATATGTGCATACATGCGTGCAGAAGTGTCTCTTCTGAGCACCTGGAGGCCTTTCAACAAAATAGCAGGAACAGCCAAGTCTGGACAAAACAAGAGAGTCCATTGGGAACAGCCTGAGATCTGTTCCTGAGCCAGGATCAGCCACAGCAGCTCAGGGAGGAATCCAAAGAGAAATTCGTGTCTTTGTGAAGCTGTGATTAAATATTCAGCATGTCCAATGGGAAACCCAAAACAAAGCAGCAAAACTTCATTTCTTTTCTGATTCTCTTCAAATACAGGAATCTTTGGTGGCAAGGTAGAATTCCTTGTGAAATCTTTGGAAATGGAGCAGGTTCTTCTGACATGAGATGCAGGAAGGAGGAGGATTATGCCCACTATAAAATAATGGCTCCACATTTGATAGTGGCACAGCCACTTCCTGAGGACCCCAGAAATGCTGAAGGGGCTGCTTACATTCCATCCATCACAGTTTCCCCTGGGGAAGGCCGTGTTTATCCAGGAAATGTGACTCTGGAAGACAACAGATGGCAGTTGTGGGGCTCCAGTGCCAAGGTGGCATCGCCAGTGCCACAGCCCGTGCCAGCTGGTGGCCAGGCATTAGAGGCAGATGTAACCAATTAGCAGAGATTCCCACTCCTCAGCCACTGGCTAGGGCTGCCATGTGTGACATCCATGCATGACAACAAGGAGGACTTGTCCAAAGTCCTTCACGGGCCACCGGCACCACTCTGACACAGGGAACCACAAGCTGCTTGAAAAGGCCAGTGCAGCTGGAGCAGAACTGCTTTTCACTCAAAACAGGCATTTTTAATTCCAGTCTTTTCATCTAAATGTGTCATTTAACTAAAGGGTTTTGTGAACAGCAAAATTTCTGGTCAGAAGCAGATTCTGCTTGCCAGAAATTATTGAGGTAGAGAGGTGGGAGATGCCATTTCAAATTGATTCAAACCTGGACTTCTGTTTAGGGGTTCATCCCAATGGTCTCAACAGCCTTTTAGAGGCTATTTCTACAGACTTCCTATAGATTTTTATAGACTTTTCACCAGAAAGGAATTGTTTTACAGTGGCAACGCAGCATAAATGTTTACAGCTTTTGAGGGCATATCCCAATACCAGCACTGCAACTCCTTTGGACACTTCAGACCTCTTTCTATGGCAACAACACACAACAGAAGTTCTCAAAATTAGCTTTCCTGAAAGTCCTCTCTGCTGGCAGTAGCCTGAGGCAGAGCCTTTGGAAAGCAATGGACATGGACTTACCAACTCAGCAGCCATGATTTCATAGCACCTCTAACAACTGGGCAGATAAAGACCAGGTGACACCAATTACTGGACTAAAAAGAAAGGTTTGCCACACAGTGTGATCTGGAGAATTGTGGTGGTGAATGGTGAGCTCCTGGGGGAAAGGGAATCCCTTTCCCTCTTTGTGCATCACAAAGCACAGAATGGAGCCTTCAGCTGCCAGTCAGACAAGGCACTCAGCACAGAGCTGATGAGCTGAACCCGTGAGAAAAAAGCACCTGGAAGCCCTGCAGGAGTGGAGGATTGGCCATGACTCCCTGCAGGTGTTCCCTCTTGGAGCAGCAGCCACAGGGTGACCGTGGAAGGGGGGACTTGCCATAGCTATCACTGCCCTGAACTCTGAAGGAGGAAGCTGAAGGATTGCTCCCATGAGAAAATGCATATCCACACCTTTTCCAAGCACATTGCAATCCAGAAAGAAACCAGAGCCCCAGAGAGGTTTGTGACAGCAAATAGTCATGGGGAAATTTCTGGCGGCGACCGCAGGAACATCCCAAACTTCAGTGGCAAACAAAGCGTTAATGGAGTCCAAGAAAGGTCTGACAAAGCCAGACCAGCTGGTCTGAGAGGCTGCTGGGCACTAATTAGGGTGCAAAGTGAGGTGAGAACAGGACTGGGTGCCCGCAGGGGCTCTGCTGGGGCAGCACTTTGTCTCAGGGATCAGGAGTATCCTAAGAGGGCAATTACCCAGAGAAAGAGAGGATTTCTAACACTGCCCATCAATGAGCTAAGAGATCCTCAGGAAGGATTAGCAAAAACGAGGGATTATCCATGAAGGCAACTGAGCTTGTTGAAAGTCTGTGTTTTCAGGGTGTAAAACAGCTCTCTCACACATTTAGGAGGAAAGCTCTTCCCTCTTTGGGGTGTATTGCCCGTGAACTGGGGAGGTTTTGTTCTGCCAGCACTCAGACACCACCTGGCACAATGGGCTTTCTGCTGTGTTCGAGAGGGGATAGAGTAATTAAAATTTATTTCCCATTATATCCTGTTTTAGAAGTTCTTTTAAAGAGAAAAATCAATTAAATTCGATGTACGAGAAAGAGATCTACATCTGACCTCTCTCTCCTGCCATGTAGAGCTGGTTAATCCATTGGAGTCAAAGGGAATAACCTTGTGAAGGAAATGGGCTCAGAATATGACCTGACATGAGTGTGCTGGGGGTTGGGATTGTTCTGGAATGACATCAATGTTCTGAAGAAAACAGTGCCAATTAAGTGCTCTGATTCAATTTACATGCCCGTGGTGTTACCTTTGACATCTGCTTTCAGCAGTACCCTTGAAATGACTGTTTTCCCTTGTGTGAGAGACAATTTCCAAGCATTTTTATTTAGATAACATGAACTTGAACATCACGAGGAGGTGGAGCTGTTGCACACTGTAGTAAAAGCTTTCCAGCCATCAAGTTTAATTTTTTCTCTCCATGTCCCTTCCTCCCAGTCACAGCAAATGCAATTCCTTGTATGACCATTGCCGTGGAATTTTAAGTCACAAGCCATTTGATGTGATAACAGTGTGACTTCACTGAAAAATGGGAGAGATGAGAATTCCCCAGCAATTTGTCTGAACTTAGGCCAGAGCACTCAGCCATCAGTGACACAATATCCCCGCTGCAGTAAATAATTTCAGCAGGAATTTCTGCATCCAGCTCTGGGATCCCCAGCACAGGGAAGACATGGAGGAGTCCAGAGGAGGCACCAAGAGGATCAGAGGGACAGAGCACCTCTGCTGTGAGGAAAGGCTGGGAAAGCTGGGATTGTTCAGGCTCTGGGGTGACTTAATCGTGGCCTTCCAGTAACTGAGGGAGCCTGAAGAATCATGGAGAGAGATTATTTACAAGGGATGCAGTGACAGGACAAGGGGGATGGCTTCAAAGTGACAAAGAGCAGGGTTGGTGGGATATTAGGAAGAAATTCTTCCCTGTGAAAGTGCTGAGCCCTGGCACAGGGTGCCCAGAGAAGCTGTGGCTGCCCCTGGATCCCTGCAAGTGTTGGACGGGGCTTGGAACAGCCTGGGGTAGGGGAAGGTGTCCCTGCACATGGCAGGGGGTGGAACTGGATGAACTTTAAGGTTCTTTCCAACTCAACCCCTTCTATGATTCAATGAATGGAGCCTGTTTAGACACCTACAGAGTTTTTAATCATTTTGCTCTTGGATGGCAAATGTTCCATTGGGGATTCAAAACTCAGCTTTAGGGCAGGCCTGGAGACAACCAGGCTGCTGCAGAAGGAGTTACACAAGTGCTTTATATTAGCAAATATATTTATATTTTCTGCCCTTTTTCTGTGTGCTTACAGAGGCCCCCTGCTTCTCTAAAGGAGGGAAAATTGCAAATACATGGAAATCAAGGAAGTAGAGTGTGAAAGGGAGTTTGAGAAGCAGCACAGGAGGACAAGGAAAACCAAAGACTGTGAATTCACTTCCAGCTGATGCTGAAGTGTTTTCACCTCCAATCCATTTCTGTGCCCAGGGCTCACTGGGTGGTCAGAGCTGGCATGGGTGAATTGCCACGGATAATTGGGGAAGGGAAATTGGGAAAGCATCACATCACAGCCTCTACTCTGATGGGAAAAGCTTATGTGCTCGTTGGGAAGACTGTGGGGAAAAGAAGACGTCCCAGGTGACATGCACAGCTGTGAGTCTCCCTCTCACCACCCCTACTCCAGGCCCCTCAGGTGAGTCATTACCTCCAATTTAGCTTCCTGCATGTCAGCAGAAAGGCTGCAATCATGTGCTGGGCAGAGGCAGGGCAGGCCAGGCAGTGGTGGGACCTGTCAGGGTGTCACTTCATCTCTGGCACACTCTGTTAGAGGCTGACAGCAGTTTGCCATCACCACTGCAGGCCCAATTATCCCTGCATTCCAGGCACATGCCCCAGTCAGCTTCCCCCTGTCCTCACCCACTTGCCCTTCCCATAGGGATCATTAAAATGATTTTGCATGCACACACACACACACACTGATGCCATGATAATTTTTTGCCTTTTCTTTTATATACCTCTTATATATTCTCAGTACCCTTCACATGCATACTTGTAATTCCTTAAGTCTAATAGCTTAACATAGTCCTGGTATTCTGTTAAGCCAGAAAACCAAACATCCCAAAAAAACCTCACAATTAGAAGCTAAAAAAATCTTACATTATCTTGAAAAACCAAAGTCCCCTATAAAACACATCATATAAACTGAGATTAAACTCATCTTAAAAAAAATACTTTGAAACAGAGAGATGTCATGTTATTCATTAAAGCCTCTCATTGGGGCATCTTTGTTAGATATGCTAATTTTCAAGATCTATAAAACTGTGTATGTGTGTGCATTTCAGCATATTCCACCTTGGTGAATTGTAACACCATAAAGATCTTTATTAAATACCCAGATTAAAAAAAAAAAAACCTTATCCCTTAACCATGTCTGGCTCTTAATTTGAAGACCAAGGAAAAGGCATCAACACACACACACACACACACACACACACACACAGACAGACACACACAGACAGACAGACAGACACACACAGATAGACACACAGACACACACAGACAGACACACACAGACACACAGACAGACACACACAGACAGACACACACAGACACACACACACAGACAGACACACACACACACAGACAGACACACACAGACAGACACACAGACAGACACACAGACAGACACACAGACAGACACACAGACAGACACACAGACAGACACACAACACACACGTGCAGCTGCTCAGCTCAGTGCATTAAGCCAGTCCCAGCTGCGGCTCCCTCAAGCCTGTCACCACAGGCAGTACTGGAACGAAGCAGGGGTAGATGGACTCTTTTCCTGTTTTAGAAAACATGAGATGTTAAAGGCTTGTGTTTCCCCCTGGGTTTAATTACACTGAATGCATTTAAACTCCTCTAATAAGTAGTAAATCTCTGAAAATCTGCAGAACAGAAGAGGGCTTATCACCTTCACACAAGGTAGGGGGAATGCAGCTCTTCATCCCAGAGGGATTTTCCCAGCATTTACAGAGGAGGTTTCTACCAACCACTGTATCTTGGACTTCTTGTCTTCTCCATTCCACAGCAGGATTTTGGAAGAGGTTTGAAGCTCCCTGATGCACTCCTTTGCCTCTTTGGCTCCGTGCATCCATGGGTCACACAGTCTGCTCCTCCCAGTCCTGAGGAATTCAGGCAGCCAGGGCTCTGCCAGTGGCCAAACCACAATCCTTTCCTTTGGGCAGCAGTGTCTGGGGTCTGTCACCCACCCACACTTCACATCTGCCTGTCAGCTGGAGGAATGAGCTGTGCTCCCATGCCCAGGGCTGCTTTTCCACCTCCAGCCTGTGTCCATTGTGTCCTGAGAACACGGAGTTGTTGTTGTCCTGCTGGGAGATGAGATTGTTATTCAGAGCAAACCTTTTCTTTCCTATTTGTAAACCCCCTGACCTTTGAGAATATTAACCAGGCTAGCCACTCCTTTCTATCCTGCTCCTTCTCACCTTTCCCACCATACCCTCTTTCTCTCTGGTTTTCCCCTCTTTCATTTTTTTTTTGCTTGCCACTTTTGTAGAACAACTTAAATGTCATCTTTCTGCAATTACCCACAGAAGAGAGAACTGAAAAGGAACATTCCCACAGGGGTCCCTGTCTTAAATGAGGCTTTTGTTGTTATAAATTGTTACTCAAAGCAGTACAAGCCTTTGGAATCACTCACATGATCCTGGTAAATGGGGCTTTGAATTCAGAGAGCTTCTTTGGAGTCTGCCAGCTTTTCTGGAGGTATAAAATCTGAAAGCACAATTCCCAGCAGCAGCAGCCCCTTTCACTTAATGCTTTCTGTCACCTCGCCAGGCACAGGTGACTTTGAGGTGTGGCCACCACACCCTTCCTGACCCTGCACACCCTCTGGTCAGTGATGCTTTCCGTGCCTCTGCCTCAAGTGACCAGATCAGGGAGAAAACACAGCAGTGGGGCCTGGGAATTGTCCTGCCTGCCTTTGAATCTCAGTCCTGGTTTACAACAGATGTTCTCCACCCCAAATGGAGCAGAATTGCCTCGGGATTAAAGCAAAGGACTTGGCTCGAGGAAGGTCCAGGTGTCCCCTTGCAGCTCTGCTGATGTTTTAAATCTGCACCACCACTCCCCATGTCTCAGTTTGCCCATCAGAAGTGTTCCCAATGAAAGAGGGTAAATATCAGGAGCTTTAACATGAAATTATTTAAATCTCCCTTCTGGAGGGCTGGGAGAAACCTAAGTGTTGGCTAAACTCCCTAGTGAGCTTCAGACCTTGCTTGAGGGTGAGCTGCAGCCCTCGCAGCACCGGGACAGAAAGTGTCATGGAAGGGCTGAGTTTTACAGTGGAATGGCTGGGGAAACACTTTGTTATTTTATTTTTTTCCCCCTTCTTGCCAGATCTAGGGGTGGGAAGGTAAACGCTGAGTTTTGACAGGGTTATGGAGAGAAATCTCAGCAGCTGCACAAAGCTGAGCTGTCTCACTCCTGTGTGAGCCCCCCCAGTCCCTGCTCTGGACCTCTGGATGCTCAGTGCACAAAGCCAAGACCCACAGACCTTGGAAACCCACAGCAGGGACCCCAGAGTCCCCTGGGAATGGGGGTGGCACTCTCTGCCTGCTGCTAGGTCATAGATTGTGCTCCTGCTCCCCAGGAAGGAGCAGATGGGGCACGGGTGCAAAGCTCTGACAGAGCCAGAGCCGCAAGGCCAGGAGGAGCTGCCAACCTGAATTAAACTGTATAATGAGGGTGTCAGTCACTCCTGCACAGCTCAGGGAGGTGAGAAGGCACGGAGGCAGCCTGGCTCTGCCGTGCCACATGCACAGGCACACACCCATTTCTCCCTCCTCTCTTTGTGCCTCTCCCCTCTCCAGAAAGGAAGACACAAAATCTACTGCATCTTCCCAAACAGATCACAAAATCAGTGTCCTTTGAAAAAGGGCTAAAAAAAGATATTAAACTTTAAATACCATTTCTTTCCATGCTGCTAAGCAGCTTATTTATCACAGCATGAACCTACCTTAAGAGCTGTGACGACAGAAAGCTCTGCTGGTAATTACTGCAGGGAGCCAGCAGGCATAAATGAGTCACCACAACACCAGTGTGCAGGAGACAAGGTAAGGGGACACAGACACACAGGAAGCAAGGGTCAGCCACGTGCTGTGCCTTGAAACCCTCTTGGGAAGAGATGCTGGGACATCTTATTTGTGCCTTGCCAGGAGCCAGGCTGGTGGAGCTGGAGCCTCCTCAAAGATGCACCCTCAGGTGTAAGTCATCTCCTCGGGAATGTGGTCCTGACCTGCCACAGGAAAATGAAACCTTCCTGGGGGAATGGTCCTCAGCTGCCTTGGTCAGTGCTTCCATGCATGCTGTGACCTCCAGGAGCGGTGCTGGGCACAGCCAGCCCTGGTTTGCTGCTGGCTGCCCTTCCCTGCCAGCAGAATGCTGGCTTCTGCCACAGGGTGTGTGCTCCCAGTCCTGGGCTCTGGGGATGGAGCCTTTCTGTGGAATGAGGGACATGGGAGAGGATCTGAGGTGACACAACGGGACTGCTGGGAATGGAAGGCAGCCCTGCACCTAGAAACCTTCACAGCTCCTGCCCAGATATTGCAGTGTGTCCCCTCCTCCAGTGCTGGAGCTGACAACAGGGTCAGCCCATGCCTTGTAAGAGGAGTGGCTGCCCTGGGAAGAAGGGAGATCTCCTCCCCTGGTGTCCTGGGAGTTGGCCGTGCCACCCTTCCACCACCATCCCCCTTGGGAATCGATTGTAGATGTCACCCTCCTTTTCTCCTCTAATTGGATGCTGTTCCCAAAGCAACTCTCCAGGTGTTTTCAGGAGGATTTTACAGTTGGGGAAAAAAAAAAAAAAAAAAAAAAAAACCCAAAAAAAAACAAAAAAACAAAAAACCAAAA
>VXBC01002459.1:61276-76612 GCA_013399945.1 Ploceus nigricollis | reverse complement strand
TTTTATTTTAATTTTTTTTTTCTCTTAATGGTCCTGTCTCCCAGCCGTGTCAGTGACGGGCGGGGGCAGGCGGGCACATCGGGCTGGTTGGACCCATAACTGAACCCGTTGAGTTCTGTGCTGCGGGGCCGGTAAAACGGAGTGAGAAAAGCAACAGGGGGAGCTTTGACGTGCAGCTGAGCCCAGGACTGGGCTGAGGGCCGCTGGCACTAAACCACCCCAAAATACAACAAAAAACCCGTGGCAGAGGGTATTTTTTGGGGCTGAGACTGCAGGTATTGGTGGTAGTCACTCCTGCTTTGAGTGTGCTCCGTCTCTGCTGTGGAGTGGAGATAGCAGAGCTCTTCCCGGGGTGGGGGCTTAATCCTGTTAGTCAGTCTCCACAGACGCTTCCTAACTCAGGAATGTTGGCCTTAAGCACGCGTGGGAGTGAGCAGTTGCACAAACAAAGTGATGTAGAAAGGTGAGGAATTGAGAAACAGCTGACCTTTCATGCCCCAAGCGGTTCCTAAGAGACGCTCGGGGCTCTGGGAGATAATACTGCTTTTTATTTACCCAGCAAAGACGTGTTTGTTGTTACAACAGACATGTGGATGGCTCCCTGGGCAGCAGCCTCTTGAGTCCCCAGTGTGAGGAACCTTCTGGGTAAATCTTATGACCTGTTCCCAGAGAGGTTGGTGCAGTGGAGCCTTCCCAGTGTTGATGCTGAGCCCCAGGAAGACCTTGGTGCCTCACGGAGCTGCTGTCACAGAGGGTTTTACTGAGGATTAGGTGGTTTTGAGCTGTATCTCCTGTTGGACTTTAGCCTTGTGCTTGTTCCCCTGGTCGGGCTGATCCACTGCAGGCACAGCTCTCATCCCTGCCTGGCTAAAACATCACTCCAGCACCTCCTTGATGGGCTTATTTGGGTGGGAACAGCCATGTTCTATACCTGTGCTGTCTTGCTCGCTGTCCCCTGTATCATCCCATGTCCCTCACGTGTGGCCCCGTGCTGGGCTCCGGTGCTGCCCCATGCAGGGAGAACGTGCCTGCTCTCCCATATGTCACAGTGCCAGCGCTCCCTCAGGGCTAGCAAGACTGTGCTCTGCTTTCTGCTCCCAGACCTCTCCATGGGCTGGGAAAAATAAAAGGGATGTTCTTAATGCAGCTCAGGTGAGTGCCCTGCCAGGCTTGGGGGCTAAGGATGTGTGGTCCCCAAAGAGGATGGAGCCCTCTCGTGCTGTGGGACTGCTGCCTGCTCGCTGTGTTGGCTGGAGTGATGGAAAAAGCTTAGGAAGCTGGAGATGCCCCACAAGATTTTGGGAGACAGCCCCAGCTGGAGATACCTCATGGGCTTTGGGGTACAGTCTTGGCTGAAGATTCCCCACAGTCCTGGGGAGCAGGCTCGGGGCACAGCTCATGCACAGTTACTACTGGCGGTTTCTCTGCTAGCGGTTTCTCTCCTCACTAGATCAGGAAGCAGGTGACATGGGGTGACATTGCCACAAGGCCCCAGACGGTTTCTCAACAGGTAGCAGCAGGAAATCTTGTGGCTGGGGGCAGGGCCCAGTGGAAAAGTGGGTTTAAAGACATTGCCCAGGCCAGGCACCCACCAAGCAGGGTGGGAAGATACTGGGCAGGATGCTGAGCCAAGCCAGAGCAGGCAGAAAGGGATTTCTCTCCAGTGAGGCAGAAACACACTGGTGGCCCGTTCATGGCCACTAGCAGGCAACCGGTGCTGGCTGCTCCATCCCCCCACAGCCCCATCCCATCACTGTGGGTTGGTAGAATTCCCTGGGATCACGGGGGAAGTGGGAGATTTGCACATGTCAGAGTTCTGTTTGCTTTATTGGGCTGGACTTGCCTTTATTTGTTTAACAAGCCTGGAGACGCTCAAGAGCTGGGAGAGCTGCTTGTGGTGAGCAATGTTTAGTGTCTCCCACCTTCCAACAGAATCCATTCTCTCTCCAAACTGTACTGGGTCCTGCATGATTGGGACTGCCAGGGGGCTCGGACCCCCACAGATCCCTGAGGCAGTTGTGGGAGACTCGTCATGGGCTCCTTTTTCATTCCTATCAAACCTTGAGTGTGCAAATTCCCCAGTGCTGTGGTGGAGGTTTTGAGCCTCCCTGGGAAGCTGATCCATGCACCCCTGTGTGCAGTGCTCAGCCAGTGTGGTGACAGTTTCACACCCCTCAGGTCAGCCCCATTTCCTGGGGCCCTGTGCCGTGGGGGTGTTCCCCCACCAAGAGCTGTGCCAGTTTGTCTGCCTTCATCTTTATTTCCGGAGGCTTCAGCTGCTCGGGAGTGTCTTGAGAAAGTTTCATACAAACTGCACAGTGTTCCCAGGGCAGCACTGGGTGCTGCCAGCACAGGGCCCTGGTACTAGGGCAAGGCATTTGCTACCAGCCCCGGGCTTCCCTCTTGCAAATTTAGTGTTAAATTAGAGCCCTCCGTGCCAGCAAGGCTCTTCCCTCCTTGTAAAACCTGGGAGAGCCTCCCAGGGCTGGGTTTCAGAGTGTAACAGGGAGCAGTTCCCCCAGCATTGGGAGTGTTGCACTGGGGTAGCTGGAGTTTAGTTACGAAGTGAATTAAATTTCCTCTCAAGGCAGCTGCATGAAAAGCAGCTCCAGTCAAACAGGACGTGACAGGGATGCTGCAAGGAGACTGCTTTGCATTCCCTTTGTATGAAGCCCGAATGTGTGCGCCAGATTTTGGGACCCGTGTGAATTTGCTGGCTCAGGCATCTCAGGGCTCTTGTGTTTCTCTTTGAGTAACTGGGAATGTTGCTGCCGCCAGCAGGCTTGATGCTGCTTGTAG
Organism: Ploceus nigricollis; assembly: GCA_013399945.1. Taxonomy (NCBI): domain Eukaryota; kingdom Metazoa; phylum Chordata; class Aves; order Passeriformes; family Ploceidae; genus Ploceus; species Ploceus nigricollis. The sequence continues at coordinate 73,813 of VXBC01002459.1, read as the reverse complement.
GGCTGCAGGGAATTTCCTGGGACTTGAGGCTTCAAAAGCTGTCCTGAAATTGCTATTGAGTGGCTGAGAAATGAGGAGTGAGTCCTGACATGCTGTGCAGCTGAGGTCCCCACAATCCAGGGATTGCTGGTCCTGCCAGGTGGCTGAAGGTGCTGTGGAGGGAGAAGCATCTGGGTGTGCCCCAAATCCTGTTTCAGGGTAGGAGCAGGAGTGCCGTGCTGCAGAAGTCCTCATCCCAAGCGAGCATCTCTGCAGAGACCTCTCTGCCTTCCCTGGGTGTAGAGGAGAGGGGTGGCATGGGATGCCTTTGCAGGGGGCTGATTCGAGCTTCCCCTGCTGCCCTCCCTGACAGAGGTTGTAATTGCTTGTAACAAGGCTCTGCTAGCTAATCCCAGTGCGGCAGGAGAGCTGCTGGCCTTGCAGGACAGGATGCAGCAGCTTAGAGAAATTAGGGGCATTTGCACTGCCCAGCTCCCAGCTCCATAGCCACGGGTCTTCTTCGGGTGTTGGCCCCAAACACTCTTGCCTCACATTGCTCAGCCCTAAGGGGACTTTGGGGCTGAAAGGATGCCCTGCCATGGGGTGCTCATCCCATGGATGGGCAGGATACGGCTGCTGGAGGATCGGATGTATTTGTTTTCCTCTCTGGATGGCAGAATGGTGGCTGCCCACAGGGTTTCTGTGACTTGGGGAGAGCACAGGCAGCCTGGCACGCTGGGCTGGAGGAGCTGCCAGCCACTGGTGGGGGGATGCTGGGGGGCCGGGTCATGGCTTGGCCAGGCTGCCCTCGCAGCGAGTGCTGCTGCCTTGGCCAGCTGCCTTTGCAGGATCAGTGCCTCCCTCACCACCTTGACGTGTCCCTGTGTCCTGAGACATCTGTCCACCCTGCAGGACTTCCCATCCCCCCCAAAAATTCATGGCCCCAGCATCTCAGAGAGCCCAGGCTGCCACGGCTTTGTTGGTATGGGTGGGAGAAAATCCCTCCCTCCTCCTCCTCACCCGGGAGCGCTGCCAGCACCACTTGCTGGGTGCTCCCTCTGGCTTTGTCCTGAGCTATCGGCGTGGAGCAGCCCCACAGTGCTGCCAAGGGCACCAGCAGCCTGGGTGCTCTAGAGCCTGAACCCCTTGCTCAGGGTTGAGCCAGGGCAGGGATCTAGGGAGGTGCTGCCTTCATCCAGGCTCCAGCAGCTCCTGCCTTTTGTCGTTCTTTTGGGTATTGTCTGTCCCCACTATTGCTTGGGATTTCTGCCTGGGTGGAGGATGCTATCACACCCTGGGTGTGATATCGCACTCTGAACCTGCTGCCACCTGGGCACGGAGTGGGGACGGGAGGGTGGAAGGGCGAAGTCGAGGGGGTCACAATCCTCCACCCAGCCAGGGAATCCACAGTTGGGCTGTTGCACTGGGCATGTGAAGCTGAGACACGTGGAGACTGAGTCCTGCATGCCAGTGCTGAGGCATCTTGGGATCACCTTCACTGCTGGCAGATGTGCTGGGTGCCGCCTGCACCTCCCTTCCCCGGGTGTTGTCAAGTGGTGCTGGGGTGGTGGCTGGCTTGACCATGAAGGAAGGTGTTGTGCAAGAGGATGGGGCTTTATCGGGGCTTTATTGCAGTGTTGGGCTTAGCAATTGTAAATGCGTCACCCCGGCCCGTGTGGGACCCTGTGCCACACCGGTGTGTCAGATATGGGGTGTCAGCACCCCAGTACCCAGGTTTTCCCTGCGGTGGGCAAAGGTGATTTCGTGGCAAGATGCAAGAGTACTGTGCAGGGGGTAAAGAGCACCCTGGTGCAGGTGTGGGAGGGCAAATTCCTGCAGTGCCTGTCCTCAGTGATGCTATGGGTACCAACAGAGAAAAAATTATCTCGGATGAAAGATTAAATATTAGCCCCCTTGGTGAGGAGTATTTCAGCAGTTTGAGTGAGGCTTGGCTGCTGGGAGAGCCCAACCAAAGCCCAGGTTCTGGTGGTCAAGGTGGGATCAAATCATTTTATATATAAATTGTAAAAGTGATATTGGGTGCTAGGGTCAGAGCAGTTCTGACAGTGTGACATGCAGGTGTCTGGTTTGTGTCACCTGGTTCCTCTGATGCTTCCTGGATGAGTAAAGGCGGTTCCTGTATGCCAGGCTCCCGGGGATGCTCCTGCTTTTTCCTGCTGTTCACTGTGTGGGGAGCTTAGAGGGCACCAAGAGGGCCAAGTGAATGGCTGTGGCTGCCCCAGCGGGGTTCCCTGGCTCCAGGTACTGGTGGATCCACAGGTCAAGGTGAAACCAGGTGCAGATGAGCTGGGTGTTGCCTCCTGGAGAGGTGAACGTCCCAGTCGCACCGCCCCAGTGGAGCTGGTTTCTGTTTTGCAATCCTGGAAGGTCATGCTGGGGCATGGAGGTGCCTCAGCGTTACAGCTGCTCCATCTGGGTTCCAGCTGCCTGCCCAAGCCCTGTGTGCCCCTTCCCTGCTGACAATGGCTGTGGGGTGCTCTGGGGTGGGGGCTCTCCCTGAGCCCATGGCTGGGTTTGCCATGGAGAGGGGCAGTTGGCGGGGGGATGGTGGAGGGGACCTGTGCCAGCACCTGAGACCTCTTCAGTAGCCAAAGCTTCCCGAGTGGGATGGGGTGGAGTGGGGGTGCTTCCCAGCCACCTGGGCTGTTTCCTCCTCCACCTTCATGGCAGTTGCAGTCCTAATCCCAAAAGGAAGAGCGTGGTCTGGGAACACACACATAATAACAGGTTTCTTCAATGTTTCACTGCAATTAGTGTGCCCTGCACCTAGTTAATTAATCAGAGCCCAGGATCACAGGGTGTTTGGCACCCTGCATCCTATCTTGGGGTGTCAGTGCCCACAGGTGGCCACCTGAGGATGGTGTCCCTGCTACTGCAGCAGCTGTCTGGGGTTCCTGGTGCTGTCTTTGGGTGTCAGGGGGTCTGGGAGCAGTTCACCCACAGATTGTTCCCATTGCAGGAGGAGCTAAGACCTCGGCTCTGCCACATGAAGAAGGGCCCTGATGGCTACGGCTTCAACCTGCACAGCGACAAGAGTCGCCCAGGGCAGTACGTGCGCGCCGTCGACCCCGGCTCGCCGGCTGAGGCAGCAGGGCTGGCCCCCCAGGACCGCATCATCGAGGTGTGCTGGGGTGAGGGGAGGTCTGAGGGGTCTCTCTGAAAGGCTTGGCACTCCCTCACATCCTGGTGCCTGGGAGACAGCTGCCCTTGGCCAGGAAGGCACGCAGTGTCCCTGGTGCCGCTGGTGACTCACGGCACAGCCGCCCAACCTGCACCAGCCTGCTGGTCCCCACCCACGGGTGCAGCACTGTGGAGGGCTGGGACTGAGCATTAATTAGCTGTCTGGGGGTTAATTAGCAGTAGTACTGTCCCCTGTCCCCGGGGATCCCCTGGGGTGGCGCAGGCTGGGGACAAGGTGCACATGGGTCGCAAGTCCTGCTGTCAGGTGTGACCAGGGTGGGGATGAGCTCAGGTTTGTGCCACGTGGGATGATGATCCACGAGAGCGAGGACCAGCTGAGCCCCAGCCCTGCTGCTCACCAGAGTGTGGGGCTGCTGTCTCTTCTGGGGTGAAGCTTGTGGGGTTTCTGGAGACCATGGAACAAGGGTTTTGTGCCAGCCCTGGGTCCAGGTGCTGCTGGGAGTTCCCTGCCAGCTTTGCCTATTTGATCCTATGCCAATCACTCAGAGAAAAATCTGCTTTTAATGAGGTTTTTCTGGCTTCACTGCTAATCCCTGCGAGGCCGCAAATGCCTGTGGGGGCTATGGGGTGCCTGTGCTGGGATTATGACTGGTACCAAGTCTGGTACCTGACCCCTCCCTGGTGCTTCTGAGGGATGGATGTCCCCCAGCTCCAGTGGTGATGTGGTGCCTGCAGGTGAATGGTGTGTGCATGGAGGGCAAGCAGCACAGCGACGTGGTGGCAGCCATCAAGGCAAGTGGTGATGAGACCAGGCTGCTGGTGGTGGACATCCTCACAGATGAGTTCTTCAGGAAGTGCAAGGTGGTGCCCTCGGAGCAGCACCTGACAGGTGGGCTGGGGACTGTGCTGCTGGGAGGGGTTTATGCCACCTCTGCTGGCTCTGTGTCACCTTCTCACCAAACCTAAGGGCGCTGAGCCCTGGGAGGTGGTCTTATCACCCTGTGGCCAAGCAGAGTCACCTGGCTTTGGCATCTCCCTGCTTGGCTGAGGGCCCGTGCTGGGCTGATGGGGCTAAGGTGGGCAGGTTTATGGCCTTGGGTTGCACTTTGGCAGGGTTTATGGCTTGGGGAGCAAACAGGCATTAGCTGCCCTTTGCTCTCCTCTGCTGTCACAGTGGTCCCCAGGAGGATGGGGAAGGGGTCTCACTGGGCTCCACATCACGGCTGCCATCATGGGGATGTGTCTGGCAGCATTCCCCTGTGCCACGGGGCTGGCTTCAGCGGGTGGTTAAAAAATTCAGGACCTGGCCAGACCCTGGGCAGTGTTGTGTGAGCATTGGCCATGTAAAGTCTTGGCTTGCCCTCCACTGGCAAGGGGACAAAGCAAACACATCCTCACCCGGTGCCCGTGTCCTTATCCCACAGGTCCCTTGCCAGAACCAGTAGCCAATGGTGATATAGGGAAGGTAAGAGCCTTGTCTTGATTTTAATTCCATCTGTGCCTATCTCCAGTCAGGGACCCTCCTGTTCATGTCTCCTCTGCCCATGGATGGGTGATGCCACCAGATACCACAGTGGTCTCAGGCTGCCACACAAGAGCTGGTGCCACTGGGAAGGGAACTAGTCTCCTCCAGGAAGGGGGATGCTTGTGGTGCTGAGTGTCTTGGAGGTGGCTGTTTTCCTGCTTTCTTTTGCCATCTGATGCTCCAGGGCTGGGAGGCCTCGTGCTGCAGTAGGGAAGTAGCACCCAGCCCTGCAGCCACCCTCCTCCTCCTGCTAAAGCCAGGACAATCAGTCCAGGGTTTAATCCTTCCCCGCCCTGATGGGCAGCGCTAGAGGTATTTATGTGCCTGGAGCTTGCAGGGGATTACGTGCGGGAAGGACGGATTTCATGGCCCCCTGGGTGGGACTTGCAACTCTGGAGGCTGTTCTCAAGCCCCAGGGCTGGAGCTCACACTCCTTCCCTGCTCCCCTCAGGAAAATGGTGGAGAGCCGCGGTCCCACTCGGTGTCCGAGAGCCCGTCCAGCCCCGCGCCACTGGCCATGTCCCCCAACTCCAGCGAGACCCACAGCGAGGTAGGGCTGGGAATGCTGGGGGGAGGCGGTGGCTGGAAAGCAGGATCTGGGCTAAGCCCCACCATGGGGCTGCCAGGGGACACAGAGTGGGGCTGACACCGCCTCTCATCCCCAACCTCACACACAGGAGGGTGATAAACACCAATCAGCATCTGGCTCCCTGCTGGACCTGGACATCCCGCTGGCCGTGGCCAAGGAGCGGGCGCACCAGAAGCGTACCAGCAAGAGGGCACCCCAGATGGACTGGAGCAAGAAAAATGAACTGTTCAGTAACCTGTGAAGGCCCTGAGGCAGGGTGGGGGTCTTCTAGGCCCCCCTCAGCCCCATACCCACCTCTTCTGCACTCCTCTCCTCCCTGCCATGGGCTCCTGGTAGAGATGTGGGGCTGCTCCCTACCACCCTGACCCAGGTGCTGGGCTTTGGTGGCCAGTGAGCATCCCTGCAGAGGGGTTCTGGGCCGGGGGTGCTGGGGGTGCCCCCTCCCGAAAGCTCATCCCCAGGGTGCTCCTCCAGCCCTGCCTTGAAGCCCTGCACACCCTGGTAGGCACAAGCAGGGGTTTGGGAGGGGTCAAGGATTTGGGGTGGCCTGATGCCCAACACTCCTGGTCCCCACTGTTCCCTGTTTTTTCCCCCACCCCAAACCTCATCTCCATTTGAGATTCCCCCCCAAATTACCCTTTAACTGCAAAACCTGAGGCTTCTCCCAAACCCCACCTGCCCAGCCACTGACCACAGCCAGGGTATTTGACCCTGGCCTGGCAAGCTCCGTCCACAATGACCCTGTCCCTTTGCCTCCTCAGCTGCAAGGAGGGGTATGGGTGCCCAGCACTGGGAAGTGCCCAGCACCCTGCCCTGGGGCAAATTCTGGGAGAGGAGAGGGTGTCTGGAGCCAGCACAGCAAGCAATAATAGTCTCCTTTGCTCCTGCACACTCCCGGAGACAGAGCAAATCAGGGTTTGAATCCAACACTGTTTAATTTAAAAGCTTCTCACAGACTTTTTGTTTTTTTCTGAAATTAGTGTTTTTCCAATCACATCTATTTTTTTTTACCTGTATTTTGTGGAAATTCTTCCTGTGGATGTTTTGTTTCCATGTGCTGCAATCAGGTGTTGTACTGTTGAGCTCAAGAGAAATTCTGTTTACTGGAATAAACCTTTCTGACTTCACAAGTCTAGTTTAAGGCTAAATCCTTCCAGAGCCTTGGGGCTGGGGGGGTGCAGAGGGCTTGCTGTGGCCCTCTGGGGCTTGGGAGAAAAGCAGGTAACTGGGGGACACTGGGCCTTGTTTGGGTACCACTCAGCACCTGATGCGGACAGGTTGAGGGGGTTGGGAAGGCACCGGCTGGTCCCAGTGGGGGTTAATGCCTCGGGGTGATTAATGAACATTAATCCCCTGGGGAGTGAGGGGGGGGGGGGATGCAAAGCTCTAATCTGGGTCTGCTGGCCAGGCTGGAGGGCAGTAGCTCTGTTTGGGGCAGCCCAAATGTGCCCCCAGCCCCTTCAGGGGTTTTTGGGATGAGCCTGGGTTGCACCCAGGTTGAGGGAAGGCAGGGGAATCAGTGAGAAGAGGGGTGCTTGTCCCTCTGATTGAATGGATGTAGCCTTGGGTGGCTCAGTGGGGCCAGACTGGTGGCACAGTAGGACAAGGCAGGGCTGTGCCTGGCCTCTGTCTGGTATCTTCGCTTCCTCCCCTTCTGCACACTCTTGTTTTGTGCTCCAAATCTGCAAAGAAACTTTTCCACCTGAGCACACAAATGGTCACAGGTCTGTCACCTGGGTGTCACTTGAGGTGCAAAAAGTGCCACCACATTTCTGGGGGATATGCAGGCTGTCACTTCCTCCTGGAAGCTGGGGGAGCCCATTTCAACTTGTCTCATCCTCCAAAGACGTGTCCTCTGAGGGAAGGTGAGCCCCCATCCCCTGTTTTCCCATCCTCATCCCATTGGGGCAGCAGGACACCCCTACCTGGGATGGATGCCACAGGGTGGGGCAGCCCTTGCGGGGCGGGAGTGAGGGCACCCAGTGGGCCCCAGCAGCATCTTTTGCCTCTTGGCCTGGTCAGAGCAGCTGGGACTGGTTCCCTGTGGGAACCCTGTTTGAGCCCTGCCAGGACTCTTTCCCCCAGCCTTTGGGGCGGGCTGAGCTCTGGGACATACCCAACTTTGTTGTGGGTTGCCAGGGAAAGGCTGTTCCCAGCCGCCTGTGGAGCCGGGGCAGCGCAGGCGTTTCCGGGGCCCGGGGATGCCAAGCAGGGCCCTCACTGGCTCCAGAGCAACCAGCTGGGCACAGGACCTGCAACAGGAGATCACCCTGCCCCTTCCCCCTAGCAGCAGAGGTTAAAAGAAATTATTTTTCCCACACTGGTCAGGTTTTAGGGGAGCAAATCCCAGCCTAGCTACATCTCTCCTGCTGGTTTGGCCTTGCTTCTCTGGCAGAGGGATGAGACACTTCACGAAAGGAGCACCAGAGCCAGCAGTTCACCCAGCAGGTTCTGCAAATCTTGTGCTGGAGGACAGAATCCATTTCTGCCTGCAGCAGGTGACGAGGAGCAGGAGGATTAGGAGCCCTTGTCATGGTAATCCCAGCAGGAAGTAGAGCTGCTCTTCACTTTATTACCACACAAAGCTTTCACTACAACTAAATCCACACTAAATACTTGTTTAAAATGCCATGATACACTGTTCCCACACTTGGCTTTAATATTAGTCGCAGGAATAATGTATTTAAATTAGCTGAAATTGGAAAACTAAAGCCCCCAGGCCCGAAAAATACAGGCACAGCAACACTAAAAATTCCACAGACTGCCAATCTCCAAAACATCCCTTGGCAAATCTGAAAGTTATTACCTGATCTTCCATCACTGAAACAGATAATATGTGGTCTAGGATTAGCCATTACAGCTGCTGTTACAGTATGAAAACACACAGGAGCATCAGTTAGCCTTCTTACCTTCTGTCCTCTCCTCTTAGCAGCTTCCCTGCAGTGGACAGTGTGTGTAGGGCAGGACAGGTCAGGCTGAGTAACTGCACAGGGAAGTTTGTCCAGTGGGAGTCAGGCAAGTGCCTCTTTCATCCATGGATCTCAGATCTACTGCAGCAGAGGCTGGATAACTCCTGCCCTAAATATATCTGTCCCCAGTAAGAGATATTTCCCCCACATTCATCTTTATCTGAGTGGAGAGCAGCAAATGGACCCTCCAGGCTCAGCAGAGCAAGTCCTGAGCTGGTGGAAGAAGGGAACTGTCTTCTTTCAGTGTGTTCTCCTCCTTTCATCAAAGCAGCCAAGGAAAATGAAGTGCAACATCACTGCTGGCCTGAGGTTTTCAGATCTGGAGCACAGCCCTGACGCTGAAGGGAATTTGTCTCAGAAGCCTCCTGCAGCTCTCAGCCCCCTCATAGTGGTTGGGCTCAGCTCTAGCCTTGATCAGCCAATATCAACAATTTTCATCATACTAACTTGCCCTTTGTTTGTGGTCACCCACATCTGGGCTTCTCCCTGCCAGGACCCAGTAGTGCCCCCCCTGCAACCTACCAGACCCCAGGAAACTGGGTTTAAAGAGTCTCTGCTGTCCTTTACAATTTATAAACCACTTTTTGAGCTGCCAAAGAAAGCAGCTCAGCCCCACGTAGTGCTTAGGCACCTCAGATCTTTGTGATTTTTTTTTTTTTAATTCAAGAGTAAAAAAGAATGATCTGCCAGTACATGAAACCTCCTCGCTGATGAATCCTGATTTAAGAGCAGTGGGAGAAGTTTCTGCTTGTCCAGGAATCAACTGCTGGTGATTTTATGCTCTGTTGGAACAGCAAATCAAAGTTAGAGTAATTCCTAGCCAAACCTGTGAGTTAGTGGCTGTTCCCCAGGTCCAAATTTCAGGCAGTAATCCTGGCTGGCGGAGCAAAGTGCAAAGTTGACAAGATGACAAAGCAGCTGAAGGAGACAGATGAGAACAGTTCCAGTGTTGGCTCTCTGATGTCCTCCACACCCAGACCTTGCAACAACGTCCAGCTTCTCCCTGGAAACCCAGCTGGTGTCTGGAGGTGTCTGTCAGGTGTCCAGCACCCCAGCTGGCTGCTTCAGCTCAGCGTAACTCTTCTCCTCCACGTGGTTTGTCTGCTCCAGGAGCCACTGTCTCTCCTGGTCACTGACATCCAGCCTCAGCGTCACCTCCTGGAAAATGCTGTTCACAGCAACCTGCAGCACACACAGAGAAAGCAGCTCAACCCCAGCCACAGGGCAAATGCTGCTCACATTCTCTGGGGAGATGGGCTGTTACTGCACCTCCTTAAAGTGAAGCTTTTTGAACATGCAGATACTGGCTTCATTTTCCTGACCAATCTTAGCTTCAAACTTGGTGATCCCCAGTTTTCTCACTCCTGCAGGAGAAATCAGAGAGAGAGGCACTTCTACTACATGCCACATCTGTAAAAACACAGGACTCCAGTTGTGGGGCAGATGCATCCCTTACTACCCTGCCTGTATCACCGGGAATTATGTGCTCCCAGATCCCAGCCCCACCACACTCCTGTTCCCATGCACTGCGCCACCCTCACCATAGGCCATCATCAGCAGAGTTGCCTCCTTGCCAAACCCTCTGCCACGGCAGCTGGGATCTGAAAGAGACAGCACAGAGTCAGCATCCAGTTAGGGGAGACAAACCAGCCACACCAGACACTTCTCAGAAGAGGCTGTGACCGGGACACACCATGGACTGATCAGGGTGGAACAGCCATGGTAAAGCATGAGAATAAAAAGCTGATGCAGGAATATCGACATCTCTCTGCAGGATGCAGTGACAGAGCCCCAAACTATGAAGCAGAACTTGACCTGCAATCATGATTTCAATCTCGCCCACAGTTGGGTCCTCAGCGTTGGTAAGGAAGAGATTCACATCCCCAACCATGGAGCTCTCCTCCGCCTGCCCAGGCCAGCGCTCCGAGTCCAGCACGATGAAGGTGCACTCTGGGGAAAACAAGAATGTGGCAGCATCTTCAGAGTGTGCTGATGATTATTCATAAATTACCAAATGATGAAATTAAAGGTGCATAATGGACAGAGGAATAACAGTTTCCACATGTTAACAGCAAGAAAGAGTTAGTAATTTGGCTTCCCACACCAGGTGTGCCTGTTCCCCACCTGCTGAAATGAAAGAAATACTTGGAAAAACCTGTTGTGAGGGTGACACAGACACCAAGACTAGAAACAGCTTGAGGAAGAAGTGTGAAAACTTCCTTCCCATGTCTGAGGTCTCCTTGCCTTGTCTTACTCAGCAGCAAGTTGGGGCAAAGAATTGTTTTGGTGCACAAGAGGCTGAGACTGAGTGATTCACCTGGTCCATGTTATTGCCACTCTGAGTAAGGTTTTTTTATGCCACCTAAGACAAATGCTCCCGACTGAGGTCTTTGCCAGCTTCAGTATTTTCCAGCTCACTAAATTTCTACCAGGCTTTTATGGGCAGTGATTCATTACCTATAGGAGAGTCAAGGAACCAATTTAGTCAACACACCTCAACTAGGTGATCATAAAATCATACAATTTATCAAGGAGAAATAGAACCTCCTTCTACCTTTTTGCAAAGATCAGACCTGGGGAGTGTTGGCTGTGCAGGAGCGATGCTTAATGATTTTTAGCTCAGCACAAAATGTGGTGGGAAATGAATCACTACAGTCTCTGGAAAATTGCATAAGAAAGACATAAACAGCTCGAGGAAGTGGATATTCTCCACTACCCTGAATATATACCAGCTGTAATGAGAAAACCAATTCAAGCTGCTGTTGTAGAAAGTGTCACATCCCCTCTGGTTTAGGGGAACTCGCTCATGGGGCACTCCCAGCTCACTGTGGGTCCTTCCCAGAATGGAAAGGACCTGCTCCCCACTCCCACTCTCCCTCAGAAAGCATTCCAGATGCTCACTGTCAGCATCATCCCGCCAGCTGCGCTGCATTTCGTACTCCTGCTCCAGGCTGAGGGGCTCCGAGGCTGTCAGTCGCTGCAGCTCCTCCGACTGCATCCACTCGTGGTACCTGGCAATGGACCCGGCCCCACATCACTGCCCCAGCTGCAGCACCTCAGGAGGACCCCTCCCCGTGCTCTAGGGGTCAGGCCATCACAAAGCAGCTCTGGAAACACCAGCCCAGCTTTTGTGGCAACTTAAAATGTATCCACAAGCCTCTGTCCCTTATGGAACACAGCGCTCTCTGGAAATTTAGGAAGTTTGCCTGTCCTGTGGCTTTGTCTGGAGTGCCCAATGCACACNCATCCCTCCTAAACTGAGGGGCCACAACTGGACACAGCACTTGAGGTGTGCCCTCACCAGTGAAGAGTATAGGGAAGAATGACCTCCCTGCTCCTGCTGGCCACACCATTCCTGATCCAGGAATGTTTTTGAGTTCTGGTGCATTTCATCCCGAGCAACACTGACACAGCACCTTCTGGACACTGACAAAACACTAATGCTGGTACCTTTGTGCTGATTTACTTTACAAACTGTTGGCACGCCTAATTTATCAAACATCCCTCCTGGCTTTACACGCTGAAGCTTTGCTCTTCCACCGTCACCAGGGAAAGGCCTCAATGAGCAGAAGAACTGCTGTGTTCCCTCAGAGCCAGGTATTTCCCAGTGGCACAGGTGAAGTTCTCCCTGACAGCAGAGCTGGCACAGAGCACAGCCGTGACAGGGATGGTGCTGCCGGGCACTGAGGCCACCTCACTGACTGATTCACGGGGGGAAGCGGGCCCTGCAGCTGGCAGTCACCTTTCCTGACCCCAACACTGTCTTCAAAGGGAGAAGTGGAATCAGACCACGCAGGAGCGTCCGAGGAGGGCATGGGGCACGTACCGGGGCACGTGTGCAGCGGTGTAGGGCACCAGCGTCACCTTCTTTCCTCGCAGCACCACGTCCTGGTTAATCTTCATGGCCTCTGCGCTAAGGAGGAGAGCCAACACCCCACTCCGTGTCTCCGGCGAGGCCAAGGGATGGGGCAACGGGGCCTGGAGGCTTTCGGGAGCGAGAGGCGGCTCTCACAGTCCGGATTTCCCAGGTCGCACCAATACGCCCGCATTAACACGCCCGAATCCCTGTTCCGACATCCCCACGGGACCCCCGGGGCTGGGGAGGGGATCCGGGGCCGAGGGGAACCGGCACCGGGCGGTCACGTGTGCCCGCCCTACCCCCTCCCACGCATGCGCACACACCGCGGGGCCGTCCCGTACGAAATTTATGGCGTCATCGCTCCGCCCCATGTGACCCCGCCCCTTTCGTGCCGCGCCCACGCCCCATCTCCCCACGACTCCACCTCCACTGCCCCGCCCATGGCCCCGCGAGG